>OY997266.1:589274432-589421932 GCA_963921465.1 Triticum timopheevii
CACCAGCCGCGAAACCCTACCCGTCCACATTTCCCCACTCCCGTCTGCTGCTGCCACACTATCCAATTGTCTTCCGTCACCACTAGTAGCGTATATCTAACACCGGAGCGCTGGCTACAACTCCTTGAGCAGGTCCGGGCAAGGCGCGAAACCCGGATCGCCGAGGGGCTACCTCTGGACGCAGTGGATCCAGAGGAGGAAGACTGAGTTCACCCCAAAACAATGCATTCAACAAGGTCATTGTCAGGTATAACAAATAAAGGCCAAACCTTAGGTTTTCACCCTGGTAATCAAGACTCAATACACGAGGAGCAGCGCCAAAAATGCAGTCCTCTGGTGCTTCCGCCCCCGCTTGCTGAGGCCACTGTTGCAAGTCCCCAAACACCTGGCACATAGTTTTCATCGCATCCAATACACCCTTTCACCAAAGATCTATACGCCAATCGGTATAGGTCTCCAACGGGAAGACTGGAACTCATCAGCAGCCAGATTCAAGAGGTCGACATCCACTAGAAAGATGGCTTGGCGGAAGTAGAGCGCTAGGGCCAAACCACCATTATTAGGCCGAAGCCAGCAGCCCCACGCCGTCCTCCACTTGATCCAGACCTGCAAATAAAAGTTAGCGACACCGCATCGTACCACCGGCAACCGCGGAGGCCCGAACATGACGAGACGCCAACCATGGCAGGAGACGGGGACCAGCCACTTTTGGCCGGATCCGGTGACTCCCAACCCCACTGCTGCCGCTACCGCAGCACCGCGTGTAGCCTCCAAACCCAACCACAACGCTAACTAAGCGGCCGCCGCAACCGCCATCGACTCGAAAAGGGGCCGCGACCCCGAAGACCTATCTCTGCCATCCATCACCGTCGGTGTGCTAGCAACCACCATGGAGAGGAGACCCGCAGAGTTGCCCCGCTGCCATTACCACATGCGGGTTTTGCCCTGCAGTGGCTACCGGCGGCAGCAAGGAGGAGCGGAGCACGGAGGGCCGCTGGCCGGAAGGAGATGGTGGCCGCATGAGTCGCCCAGCTGGGGGACAACGGGGGGCGATCCCTTTTTTTCCGGATCGTCGACAAAGCTCTTTTTTTGATGGTTTACGCCTCAATCATCCTGCTGACATTCTTCGTAAAATTACCTCATTCTTGCAGACGTACTGCTTAAGTGCCGCCGTTCAGGAAACTGTAGCACTCCAGCTCCTACACTGCGCCTCTCTTCCATTGTCTCAAGTCGTGGAGGTTATATCAGGGTTAAACATCTTCTGTTTGAAGTTCTATCACTACAAAAAGCAACGTCCAATTTCAACGATGTACTTGCTCACCTGAAGTACAAGTTTTTTAAACTTGCACACACGTACATGTACAACCACACCATATGGTACTACTTTTTTTTTTTTGCGGGGACATATGGTAGTACTCCTTGTACAAGCGTACAGCAGATTGTAGAATTCCTTACACCAAATCAACAAGCACAGAAAAAATCATCACAAAAACGCAGCAGTGTCTGAATTACAAATCAAATCTCCACCACGCTCGGGATCACACGTGCAGTTACCGGGATTTACGCGCGCCCTTGGGACCTTGGGTTCGGAGCTTTCCGCTTCTTCACCCCCGACGCCGTCAGGCTGCCGCTGACGCTGCCCGCGCTTGGCTGCCGCTTCTGCCTCGAACTGGCACGCCGCAGCTGTGCCGGCGCGCGCGCTCTCATACCGGCGACCTGCATCCGTGCGCGTGGCGGCATCGTCCACGCTCATGCGGGGGCCCTTCATGCGTGCTCGTGGCTGCTGCGTCCATGCGCTCATGCCGACCAGCATGCGTGCCGGCATCTGCTGGTTCAGCGCGTGCGCTTGCCTGCGCATCTTAAGCAGCTCGGCTCCCAGCTCCACGATGATGGGGTCGCCGATCCGTGCAGCTCCCGATCGCAGCGCCGCCAGCTGCTGCTTGTCGAGTATGTTCACCGCCTCCCGGGTCGCGCCCCGCTCTGCCGCCGCCCTCGCCGCGGCAATGCTCTCGTGCACCTCCGCCCGGACGCGCTCGCTCTCGGCTCGATCCACGGGCTGCGGAGGTGAAGGTGGCCGCTCCTCTGACTCTGACTGCGTGGAAAGCGCAGGCGGAAGTGATGGTGATGTCGGCCGCACGAATGGCAGGTCGCGCCACTGCGCCTTGCAGAGCGGGCAAAGGAGGTGGCCGTGGGCGACGCTGTCGGAGATGCAGCGGAAGTGGAACGCGTGGGAGCACTCGGCCGTGAAGATGGCCTGACCACCATCACCGGCGACCATGCTGCCCAGGCAGATGGCGCAAGGATTCATCTGCGTGCGCACAGAGAAAATCATCTTATTTTTTTTTGCGGGGTAGAAAATCATCCGGGTAAGGCAGAAAAATGAAGGAGTTTGTTCACCTGGTGGTCGGTGCTTCCCATTTCTGCAGGTCGAGACCTGAAAATGCTGAGAATAAGTCGGTCGCAACGAACAATGAACCGGCCGGTCTCCTCATCGGAAAGGGGAAGAAGAAGAACACGGTTTGCTATATATATTAACGTGGTAGTTGCCACGTTACGTTATGCTGAATTGGTGACCACGACTCAAATGCCAAAATACTACTACTGCCTTTTCCTTTGGCGACCAAGTAATACTACCACTAATCAAATTTCATAAACTTGGCGAAAATGTCTGTACGTTCTCTATGGCTTAAGCCATTGGCTTGACCACGTTAAAGTTTGCTGAAAGCAAGGATGGCTAATGAAACATTATTCTCGCAAAGAAGTTACATAATTTCCTTGAAACAATATTACGAGCACTGCATTGAAATTTTCCGAAGACAAGATGTGTAAGCTTTATATTTCGGAAATATTTTTTACTCACACACACATACGTGCTCAACACACCATAGCAGTGGCGGAGCTATGTACGTTGCTGCAGGGGCCATGCCCCCCCCCCCCCCCCCCCCCCCCCCAACTTTGATTAAAAACATGAAGAAAATTATTTCAGGACTGCTGAGTTTAAGTAAACTATAACATTTGCCCCCCCCCCCCCCCCCTACATACATATTTTGTGTTTGGCCCCACCGGAGAATCTTGCCTAGCATCGCCAGTGCACCATATGGTATTGCTGCCAGTACATGCACACAACAGACGATGGAGTGTCAAAGAGTACAACAAATAACCGTCATCCCACAGCAAATCAACAAGCACACGGGCCGTCATTTATCACAACGCAACAATGATAAGAACACAAATCACGACAAGCATAGATAGATTTTTTTTTGAAAGATCCAACTGCTGGCTGGCATTTTCATTGATCATAGCAGGGAGAAGTATGGAGAAATACAAAAGTCGGCGGTGATCCGTAGATCAAGGATAAAAGGAAAAAAGAGGAAAAAAGCCCGGAGGCAGAGAAACTCAGGGCTAATCCCTCACAGCTATATCCCCAAAAGGGGCTCAATGCAGTTTACTCCTACCTGTCTCCAAAGTTCTAGCTCTGTCTGTATAGCAGCCACGATGTTTGTTTCTAAAGCAACTTTTCCTCTGAAAGTGCACTCATTTCTTTCCTGCCAAATCTTCCATAATATGAGCATGGTGAGTGTTTTCATGGCCTTCCTGAAGATCGGTGGTGTTGCTTCGATCATGGCCAGGAAGATGTCACTTGACTTTGCATTGGGGTTTTGATCGTGCATGCTAAAGGCCTAGCATCCGACCCAGGGGCTGCCCTTGACCAGACAGCACGGGCCACTTTGCAATGCCAAAAAAGATGAGCTGAAGATTCAAGGTTTCGAATACAGCATTGGCAGAAGTATTGGTTTGGTCAGCCTCGTCTCTACAAGCGATCATTGCACTATAGTCGGTTTTTGAGGAGGAGCCAGACTAAAAATTTGATGCGGCCTGGTGCCCAAGCTGTCCAAACGAGTTTCTTGAATGGTGATTTGGTGTGTCCTTCGAACTGCATCTTGTAAGCTGAAGCCGTGCTATAGATACCATCAGCAGAGAACCTCCATATGATGTTGTCTTCACGGTCTTCACCCAACGAGATATCTGATGAAGCAAACCATCTTCTGAGGGCCACAAACTCTTGGACAAGGTTGTTTGTATTTCCGTGAGCTAGGTTGGTAATCCATGTATCCTGAGAGAGGGCAGCCTTGACCATTCTGTTTTTCCCCTCGAATGTTTGAACAACAGTGGGAATGAAAACCTCAAAGGCACTGATCCAGTCCACTGGCAGTTCCAAAAAGAGGCCAAAACACCATTGCCCAGTGTCACTGACGTGGCGGCACTAAAGAGATGTCTCTTCTTGTCGTCGCACGGGAGCTCAGTTCCCACCCATGGTCGATCCTGGTGTTTCCAGGAGTTCCAGAGCGAGAGAAGCCTCAATGCTGTGCTGAAATTTTGCAGGTCGTGTATCCCAAGACCCCCTTGATCGGTTGGGGAGCAGACAGCTGACCACTTTACCTTACATTGTCCACATGTTAGCTCCTTCTCCTGAGCCCAGAGAAAATGCCTCGACGCTTTGTCCAATTCCTTGAAGAATTTTTTGGGCACTTGGAGGACGGCGATCAAACATGGGCAGAGCACTGAGGACGCAACTCACTAGCACTCGTTTGCCAGCAATGGACATTAGTCATCCCTTCCATCCTGCCAATATTGCCTTCATACGGTCCAGTATGAACTGAAGATGGACCAGTCGTAGCCGTGATAGCGTGACTGGCAATCCAAGGTAGCGAAGTGGGAATTCAGCAACTGAGCCACCGAAACTCTACAAGATCTCATCGAGGTTGAGCTCTTCACATCTGATGGGCGTTGCTGTAGATTTCAGGGGATTTATCCTAAGCCCCGAGACACCACCGAAATCCTCTAGTATGTGCATGATAGTTTCAATCTCTGTCTTGTCTGGGTTGGCGAAGAGTACAACATCATCTACATATAGGCTGACAGGGAGCTTGATATCTCTTCCAGGAAGCGGCGGCAACAAGTTTTCCTCAGTGGCCTTTCCAATGAGCCGGTGCAGAGCATCAATTGCTATAATGAAGAGTAGAGGCGACAGGGGGTCACCTTGCCGGAGGCCCCGGCGATGGATGATCGCAGGCTCTTGCCGGCCATTTAGCATGAAGGAGGAAGATGAAGTCGACAGGAGCCAGGTGGTCCAATCTCTCCACCTGGCACTAAAACCAAGCGCCTGCAGGAGGTCCAAGAGGTACTCCCAGGAGACGTTGTCGAACGCACGGGCAATATCCAGCTTTAAGAGCAGGCTCGGTGTTTTCTTCCTATGTAGCGATCTGATCGTGTTTTGGACATATAAGAAACTTTCATGTATGCCTTTTGAGCTGAGGAAAGCAGATTGCACTGGCGATATAATGTCCTATACAACAGTAGCCAGCCTGATGGACAAGACCTTCGCCATTATCTTCGCAATGGAGTGTATCAGGCTGACTGGTCTAAAATTAGAGATCTTGTCAGCACCGTCTCTCTTTGGGATTAGTGCGACTAGGGCGGTGTTCAGCTGCGTGAGATTTCCTCCAGCAAGCCTGTAAAACTGATTGAAGACTTGCATGATGTCGCCTTTGATCGTGTTCCTCGACCTGAAGAAAACTCCTATGACACCATCAGGCCTTGGGGCTTTTTCTGCTGGTGAGTCCTTGATTGCAGCCCACACCTCTTCTGGGGTGAAGGGGTTATCCAGCCCTCTGTTCTGCACCGATGGGACGTGGAGCTGCTCCCAATCGATCGCCATTGATCGTGGGGCCTTTGTGCCAAGTACAGAGCTGAAATGTTCAGTGATCACCTGCTCCTTTTCTGCATGAGTGGTGGCAATGGCTGTATCCGTGTGCGGGGAGTGGATGAAGTTTTTCGTCACCGCGAGCACATCTTCGCATGAAAGAACTTTGTGCTTGCATCGCCAGCATTGAGCCAAGTTATTCTAGACGTCTGCCTCCGTCTTGCTCTCTCAATTGCCACCAGGCCCAGGAGCCGCTGCTTCGGCATCTTTCTGTGGGGGGACGCATTAATTTCAAGAAAATTCCTACGATCAAGCAAGATCTATCTAGGAGATGCCTAGCAACGAGAGGGGAGAGTGTGTCCACGTACCCTCGTAGACCGAAAGTGGAAGCGTTTAGTTAACGCGGTTGATGTAGTCGAACGTCTGCGTGACCGAACCGATGCAAGTACTGAACATATGGCACCTCCGCGTTCAGCACACGTTCAGCTCGATGACGTCCCTCGTGCTGTTGATCCAGTTGAGGACGAGGGTGAGTTCCGTCAGCACGATGGTGTGGCGACGGTGATGATGATGTTACCGGTGCAGGGCTTCGCCTAATCACTACGGCAATATGATAGAGGTGTGTAACTATGGAGGGGGGCACCGCACATGGCTAAGGCAAAACTTGGTGTGTTCAAGGGTGCCCCATGCCCCCGTTTATAAAGGAGGGAGGGGGAGGCCGGTCGGCCCTAGGAGGCGCGCCAAGGAGAGGGAGTCCTACTAGGACTACTAGTCCTAGTAGGATTCCTCTACAAGGAAGAGAGGTGGAAGGAAGGAGAGGGAGAGGGAGTAGGAAAGGGGGAGCCGCCCCCCTTCCCTTGTCCAATTCGGACTTCTAAGGGGGGAGAGGTGTGGCCAACCCTGGCGGCCCTTCTCTCTCTGCACTAAGGCTTATGGTGGCCGATTAGTTCCCCCGGGGGTTCCGGTGTCCGAATAACATGGTCCAATATATCAATCTTTCTGTTATGACCATTTCGAGACTCCTCGTCATGTCCGTGATAACATCCGAGACTCCGAAAAAACTTTGGTAACCAAAAACACATAACTCATAATACATATCGTCATCGAACGTTAAGCGTGCGGACACTACGGGTTCGAGAACTATGTAGACATGATCAAGACACATCTCCGGTTAATAAACAATAGCGGAACCTGGATGCTCATATTGGCTCCTACATATTCTACAAAGATCTTTATCGGTCAAACCGCATAACAGCATACGTTGTTCCCTTTGTCATCGGTATATTACTTGCCCGAGATTCGATCGTCGGTATCGTCATACCTAGTTCAATATTGTTATCACAAGTCTATTTACTCGTTTCTTAATGCTTCATACCGCAACTAACTCATTAGTCACATTGCTTGCAAGGCTTATAGTGATGAGCATTACCAAGAGGGCCCAGAGATACCTCTCCGAAACACGGAGTGACAAATCCTAATCTCGATTTGTTCCAACCCAACAAACACCTTTGGAGACACCTGTAGAGCATCTTTATAATCACCCATTTATGTTGTGACGTTTGATAGCACACAAGGTGTTCCTCCGGTATTCGGGAGTTGCATAATCTCATAGTCTGAGGAACATGTATAAGTCATGAAGAAAGCAGTAGCAATGAAGCTGTAACAATCATAATGCTAAGCTAATGGATGGGTCATGTCCATCACATCATTCTCCTAATGATGTGATCCCGTTCATCAAATGACAAGACATGTCTATGGTTAGGAAACATAACCATCTTTGATTAACGTGCTAGTCTAGTAGAGGCATACTAGGGACACTATGTTTTGTCTATGTATTCACACATGTACTAAGTTTCTGGTTAATACAATTCTAGCATGAATAATAAACATTATCATGATATAAGGAAATAAATAATAACTTTATTATTGCCTCTAGGGCATATTTCCTTCAGTATCCCACCTGCACTAGAGTCAATAATCTAGATTACAGAGTAATGATTCTTACACCCATGGAGTTTTCGTGTTGATCAGGTTTTTCTCCTGGAAGAGGCTTAGTCAACGGGTCTGCAACATTCAAATCCATATGTATCTTGCAAATCTCTATGTCTCCCTCCGACACTTGATGACAGATGGCATTGAAGCGTCTCTTGATGTGCTTGGTTCTCTTGTGAAATCTGGATTCGTTCGCCAAGGCAATTGCACCAGTATTGTTACAAAAGATTTTCATTGGACCCGATGCACTAGGTCTGACACCTAGATCGGATATGAACTCCGTCATCCAGACTCCTTCATTTGCTACTTCCGAAGTAGCTATGTACTCCACTTCACACGTAGATCCCTCCACGACGCTTTGCTTGGAACTACACCAACTGACAGCTCCACCATTCAATAAAAATATGCATCCGAATTGCGACTTAGAGTCATCCGGATCAGTGTCAAAGCTTGCATCAACGTCACCGTTTACGACAAGCTCTTTGTCACCTCCATAAACGAGAAACATATCCTTAGTCCTTTTCAGGTATTTCAGGATGTTCTTGACCGATGTCCAGTGCTCCACTCTGGGATTACTTTGGTACCTCCCTACTATACTTATAGCAAGGCACGCATCAGGTCTGGTACACATCATTGCATACGTCATAAAACCTATGGCTGAAGCATAGGGAATGACTTTCATTTTCTCTCTATCTTCTGAAGTGGTCGGGCATTGAGTCTGACTCAACTTCACACCTTGTAACACAGGCAAGAACCCTTTCTTTGACTGATCCATTTTGAACCTCTTCAAAATCTTATCAAGGTATGTGCTTTGTGAAAGTCCAACTAAGCGTCTTGATCTATCTCTATAGATCTTGATGCCCAATATGTAAGCGGCTTCACCGAGGTCTTTCATTGAAAAACTCTTATTCAAGTATCCCTTTATGCTATCTAGAAATTCTATATCATTTCCAATCAACAATATATCATCCACATATAATATTAGAAATGCTACAGAGCTCCCATTCACTTTCTTGTAAATACAAACTTCTCCAAAAGTCTGTATAAAACCATATGCTTTGATCACACTATCAAAGCGTTTATTCCAACTCCAAGAGGCTTGCACCAGTCCATAAATGGATCGCTGGAGCTTGCACACTTTGTTAGCACACTTTGGTCGACAAAATCTTCTGGTTGCATCATATACAACTCTTCTTCTAGAAATCCATTCAGGAATGCAGTTTTGACATCCATCTGCCAAATTTCATAATCATAAAATGCAGCAATTGCAAACATGATTCGGGCAGACTTAAGCATCGTTACGGGTAAGAAAGTCTCATCGTAGTCAACTTCTTGAACTTGTCGAAAACCTTTCGCAACAAGTCAAGCTTTGTAGACAGTAACATTACCGTCAGCGTCAGTCTTCTTCTTGAAGATCCATTTATTTTCTATGGCTTGACGCTCATCAGGAAAATCCACCAAATTCCACACTTTGTTCTCATACATGGATCCCATCTCAGATTTATGGCCTCAAGCCATTTCGCGGAATCTGGGCTCATCGTCGCTTCCTCATAGTTCGTAGGTTCACCAAGGTCTAGTAACATGACTTCCAGAATAGGATTACCGTTCCACTCTGGTGCGGATCGTACTCTGGAAGACCTACGAGGTTTGGTAGTAACTTGACCGGAAGTTTCATGATCATCATCATTAGCTTCCTCACTAATTGGTGCAGGAATCACTGGAACTGATTTCTGTGATGAACTACTTTCCAATTCGGGAGAAGGTAAAATTACCTCATCAAGTTCTACTTTCCTCCCACTAACTTCTTTCGAGAGAAACTCCTTCTCTACAAAGGATCCATTTTTAGCAACGAATATCTTGCGTTCGGATCTGTGATAGAAGGTGTACCCAACAGTTTCCTTTGGGTATCCTATGAAGACGCAGTTCTCCGATTTGGGTTCAACCTTATCAGGTTGAAGCTTTTTCACATAAGCATCGCAACCCCAAACTTTAAGAAACGACAACTTTGGTTTCTTGCCAAACCACAGTTCATAAGGCGTCGTCTCAACGGATTTTGATGGTGCCCTATTTAAAGTGAATGCAGCCGTCTCTAAAGCATAACCCCAAAACGATAGCGGTAAATCAGTAAGAGACATTATAGATCGCACCATATCCAATAAAGTACAGTTACGATGTTCGGATAGACCATTTCGTTGTGGTGTTCCAGTTGGCGTAAGTTATGAAACTATTTCACATTGTTTCAAATGAAGACCAAACTCATACTCAAATATTCTCCTCCACGATCAGATCGTAGAAACGTTATTTTCTTGTTCCGATGATTTTCCACTTCACTCTGAAATTCTTTGAACTTTTCAAACGTTTCAGACTTGTGCTTCATTAAGTAGATATACCCATATCTCCTCAAATCATCTATGAAGGTAAGAAAATACCGATACCCGCCACGAGCCTCAACACTCATTGGACCGCATACATCGGTATGTATTATTTCCAATAAGTCAGTAGCTCGTTCCATTGTTCCGGAGAACGGAGTTTTAGTCATCTTGCCCATGAGGCATGGTTCACAAGCACCAAGTGATTCATAATCAAGTGATTCCAAAAGCCCATCAGCATGGAGTTTCTTCATGCGCTTTACACCAATGTGATCTAAACGGGAGTACCACAGATAAGTTGCATTATCATTATCAACTTTGCATCTTTTGGCTTCAATATTATGAACATGTGTATCACCACGATCGAGATACAACAAAAATAGACCACTCAGGAGGGTTCATCACCATAAAAGATATTACTCATATAAATAGAACAACCATTATTCTCTGATTTAAATGAATAACCGTCTCGCATCAAACAAGATCCAGATATAATGTTCATGCTCAATGCTGGCACCAAATAACAATTATTCAGGTGTAAAATCCCGAAGGTTTGATGTAGAGGTAGCGTGCCAACGGCGATCACATCGACCTTGGAACCATTTCCCATGCGCATCGTCACCTCGTCCTTAGCCAATCTTCGTTTAATCCGTAGCCCCTATTTTGAGTTGCAAATATGAGCAACAGAACCAGTATTAAATACCAAGGTGCTACTACGAGAATGTAAGGTACACATCAATAACATGTATATCAAATATACCTTTCACTTTGCCATCCTTCCTATCCACCAAATACTTGGGGCAGTCCTGCTTCCAGTGACAAGTCCCTTTGTAGTAGAAACACTTAGTTTCAGGCTTAGGTCCAGACTTGGGTTTCTTCTCCTGAGCAGCAACTTTCTGGCTGTTCTTCTAGAAGTTCCCCTTCTTCCCTTTGCCCTTTTTCTGGAAACTAGTGGTCTTGTTGACCATCAACACTTGATGCTCCTTTTTGATTTCTTCCTCTCCATCTTTTAGCATCGGGAAGAGCTCGAGAATTGTCTTGTTCATCCCTTGCATATTATAGTTCATCATGAATCCTTTATAGGTTGGTGGCAGTGATTGAAGAACTCTATCAATGACACTATCATCAAGAAGATTAACTCCTAGCTGAGTCAAGTGGTTATGGTACCCATATATTCTGAGTATGTGTTCACTAACAGAACTATTCTCCTCCATTTTGCAGCTATAGAACTTGTTGGAGACTTTCATATCTCTCAACTCGGGCATTTGCTTGAAATATTAACTTCAACTCTTGGAACATCTCATATGCTCCATGACGTTTAAATCGTCTTTGAAGTCCCGATTCTAAGTCGTAAAGTATGTCACACTGAACTATCGAGTAGTCATCAACACGTGTCTGCCAGGCATTCACAATGTCTGCAGTTGCTGACGCGGGTGGTACACCTAGCGGTGCTTCCAGGATGTAATTCTTCTGTGCAGCAATAAGGATAATCCTCAAGTTACGGACTCAGCTCGTGTAATTGCTACCATCATCTTTCAACTTAGCTATCTCTAGAAACGCATTAAAATACAAAGGAACGGTAGCATGGACCATTGATCTACAATAACATAGACATGCAAAATAACTATCAGGACTAAGTTCATGATAAATTAAAGTTCAATTAATCATATTACTTAAGAACTCCCACTTAGATAGGCATCCCTCGAGTCATCTAAATGATCACATGATCCAAATCAACTAAACCATGTCCGATCATCACGTGAGATGGAGTTGTTTTCAGTGGTGAACATCACTATGTTGATCATATCTACTATATGATTCATGTTCGACCTTTCGGTCTCAGTGTTCCGAGGCCATATTTGTATATGCTAGGCTCGTCAAGTTTAACCCGAGTATTCTGCATGTGCAACACTGGCTTGCACCCGTTGTATGTGAACGTAGAGCTTATCACACCCGATCATCACATGGTGTCTCGGCACGACGAACTATAGCAACGGTGCATACTCAGGGAGAACACTTATACCTTGAAATTTAGTAAGGGATCATCTTATAATGCTACCGCCGTACTAAGAAAAATAAGATTCATAAAAGATAAACATCACATGCAATCAAAATATGTGACATGATATGGCCATCATCATCTTGTGCTCATGATCTCCATCACCGAAGCATTGTCATGATCTCCATCGTCACCGGCGCGACACCTTGAGCTCCATCGTAGCATCGTTTTTGTCTCACCAACTATTGCTTATACGACTATCGCTACCGCTTAGTGATAAAGTAAAACAAATACGTGGCGATTGCATTGCATACAATAAAGCGACAACCATATGGCTCCTGCCAGTTGCCGAAAACTCTGTCACAAAACATGATCATCTCATACAACAATTTATATCACATCATGTCTTGACCATATCACATCACAACAAGCCCTGCAAAAACAAGTTAGACGTCCTCTACTTTGTTGTTGCAAGTTTTACATGGCTGCTACGGGCTTCTAGCAAGAACCATTCTTACCTACACATTAAAACCACAACGGTTTTTTGTCAAGTGTGCTGTTTTAACCTTCAACATGGACCGGCCGTAGTCAAACTCGATTCAACTAAAGTTGGAGAAACAGACACCTGCCAGCCACCTATGTGCAAAGCACGTTGATAGAACCAGTCTCATGAACGCGGTCATGTAATGTCGGTCCGGGTAGCTTCATCCAACAATACTGCCGAATCAAAGTAAGACGTTGGTGGTAAGCAGTATGACTATTATCGCCCACAACTCTTTGTGTTCTACTCGTGCATAAAACATCTACACATTGACCTGGCTCCGATGCCACTCTTGGGTAACGCAGTAATTTCAAAAAAAATCCTACAATCATGCAAGATCTATTTAGGAGATGCAAAGCAACAAGAGGGGAGAGTGTGTCCATGTACCCTCGTAGACCGAAAGCGGAAGCGTTTAGTTAACGCGGTTGATGTAGTTGAACGTCTTCGCGATCCAACCGATCCAAGTACCGAACGTACGGCACCTCTGCGTTCAGCACACGTTCAGCTCGATGACGTCCCTCGTGCTCTTGATCCAGTAGAGGATGAGGGTGAGTTCCGGCAGCACGACGTCGTGGCGACGGTGATGATGATGATACCGGCGTAGGGCTTCGCCTAAGCACTACGTCAATATGATCAAGGTGTCTAACTGTGGAGGGGGGCACCGCACATGGCTAAGGAAAAACTTGGTGTGTTCTAGGGTGCCCCTGCCCCCGTATATAAAGGAGGGAGGGGAGGCCGGCTGGCCCTAGGGGGCGCGCCAAGGAGAGGGTGTTCTACTAGGACTACAAGTCCTAGTAGGATTCCTCTACAAGGAAGAGAGGGGGAAGGAAGGAGAAGGAGAGGGAGTAGGAAAGGGGGGCGCAGCCCCCCTTCCCTTGTCCAATCGGACTACTAAGGGGGGGCGTGGCCTGCCCTGGCGGCCCTCCTCTCTCTCCACTAAGGCCCATGGTGGCCCATTAGTTCCCCCGAGGGTTCCGGTAACCCCTCCGGCACTCGTTTTTACCCGAAACCACCCGGAACACTTCCGGTGTTCGAATAACATGGTCCAATATATCAATCTTTATGTGTCGACCATTTTGAGACTCCTCGTCATGTCCGTGATCTCATCTAGGACTCCGAACAAACTTCGGTCACCACAAACACATAACTCATAATACATATCGTCATCGAACGTTAAACGTGCGGACCCTACGAGTTCGAGAACTATGTAGACATGATCGAGACACATCTCTGATAAATAACTAATAGCGGAACCTGGATGCTCATATTGGCTCCTATATATTCTACGAAGATCTTTATCGGTCAAACCGCATAACAACATACGTTGTTCCCTTTGTCATCGGTATGTTACTTTCCTGAGATTCGATCGTCGGTATCGTCATACCTAGTTCAATCTCGTTATTGGCAAGTCTCTTTACTCGTTCCGTAATGCTTCATACCGCAACTAACTCATTAGTCGCATTACTTGCAAGGCTAATAGTGATGAGCATTACCGAGAGGGCCCAGAGATACCTCTCCGAAACACAGAGTGACAAATCCTAATCTCGATCTATGCCAACCCAACAAACACCTTCGGAGACATCTGTAGAGCATCTTTATAATCACTCATTTACGTTGTGACGTTTGATAGCACACAAGGTGTTCCTCCGGTATTCGGGAGTTGCATAATCTCATAGTATGAGGAACATGTATAAGTCATGAAGAAAGCAGTAGCAATGAAACTGTAACGATCATAATGCTAAGCTAACGGATGGGTCATGTCCATCACATCATTCTCCTAATGATATGATCCCGTTCATCAAATGACAACACATGTCTATGGTTAGGAAATATAACCATCTTTGATTAACGAGCTAGTCTACTAGAGGCATACTAGGGACAATATGTTTTTTCTATGTATTCACACATGTACTAAGTTTCCGGTTAATACAATTCTAGCATGAATAATAAACATTTATCATTATAGGAGAAAATAAATAATAACTTTATTATTGCCTCTAGGGCATATTTCCTTCACTTTCTCAGGTTGAACTCAGCAGGGACACGGCTCTCTTTTCTTGTGCCACATCAAGGCGGAGAATGACCTCTGTGGCAATATGGAATTGCATCTTGGCGTCGCTGAAGAGGGACTTGCTCCGTATCTTGAGGTCTTTTGCAGACCGATCCATTCTGATCTTCAGTCTGGCGAACGCGCAGGGGGCCCGGTCCACAGTTTCAGCATAGTGGGGGAACTTTGGCCAGAAAGCTTTGAATTTGAAACACGCACGTCGCCTTTGGACCTTCATGCACCTTGCTCTTCTCCATCTAGGGCACTGCGGTAGTAGCAGCAGCCGGCCGCTCCAGGATACCGGCATGCATGCATAAGCAAAGCCCACACATGTGTCACAAACTCCCCACCTTGAGCAAGGAGTTCTATGTGACCAGCTACGTTGTCAGACGACGGGGCAATATACACCAGCTTGGGCTGTCTGGGCGTTCCAATGGCAAGGAAGATCATACACAGGGCCGACACAGTCACGCAAACTTCCACACGACCGTCTAATAAAAATGTATATGCAGTATGACGCCTTCTTTCAAATAGTGCAGTATGACGCCTTTCCAATTGGCAACGAGTTGAGCACCAGAATAGTTCCAAGTTGCGCACCAGAGATCAGCAGGCCTAATAATCATCAATCAAATACACATCACGTTCCCTATAAACGGGCGATCAATCAAACACTATTGGCGCTTTAACAAACCACCAACTTGGCAGAAGAAAACTGGCCGTCTCAAGTTCTAGAAGTCAACAAAAGCAGTTTATTCGTAATAGAAACATCGTCAGACCTTGGGCACAAAGACTATATCAACCTAACATCTCAAGACATTGTTGCTAAAGTATTTGTTGATCTGGCAATCATCATAGACAGAGATGCATTCTATGATTGAATTTCTATCGTGTTCATCAGCGCAAGGCTTTCTTCCTTCAAACCCTCAAGAAAAAAACATATTATGACATCATCACCAAGAAACGTATAATTCCTTAAGACCTTAATTACAAATATCTGCTTAACCCTCACGGAGAGCTCAGCTTACAGAGACGCTGTACAGTATAGCAGCAGGCGGAAACAAACTTTGCTATAAGGGGCAACAATGATTATTCACGTGACAAATTCACAGTCACCCTTGGGGACGATCACACGGCATCTACTGTGATTATTCACGCCCTTGGGACCTTGTGTTCGGACGTTTCCGCTTCTTCACCCCCACCCTCGTCAGTCTGCCGCTGCCGCTGCCCGCGCTAGCGTGCCGCTTCTGCCTCAAACTGGCGCGTCGCCGTGTGGGCGCGCTCATGCGGGCGACCTGCATGCTTGGCACGCTCATGCGAGCGCTCATACGGGCGGTCTGCATGCATGCGCGTGGGCGTGGCTGCGTCGTCGGCGCGCTCATGCTGGCGGCGACCATGTATGCCGGCGCCGCATACGACCAGGGACGGAGCTCCCATGTATTCACTGGTGTCAATTGACACCAGTGCCTTCTGGCTTTTCAGGTAATAAGTATTAGCAAAATGTGCGTATGACCCCAGCCTAAAAATTCCATTGACCCCAGCCCAGCAGCAGACCAGCTAATCTCTAAAGCCTTAGCCCACAAAATCCATCAAGTACTAAAATAATCAACAACCTGGGGCAGCAAACAACGATACAAGGCCAGGCCCAATGCTTACGCTGTTACGCACGTCTCTATGTATCAATTAATCGATGTACGCTACCCGGCTGCTGTACGCCTGTACCTGTACGCGAACCGACGGATGCCCTCGTCTCTTCGCCTCCTCATCTCGATCCCTAATTCCGCAGCTGCCGCAGTGAATCGGCGACGAACGACGGCGAACTCGACGCCGTTTCATCGGGTGAATGTTGACATCGGCCGACCGTCCGCCAGTGCATAATCTTTAGTTTGCAAGTGTTGGCTTCCCATCCCAGGTAATCCGCACCTTCTCTCTTGCCTCTCGGTCTCTACTCTCTAGACTGTCTACAAGACTACAATTCTACGTGTCCATTGATTTCATGATGGCTATTGACTAAGTAATTATTTTAGTTTCTTTGATTTGATTTGCCTAGGACCAGGAGGATATGGATAAATTTTTGTTGAAAGGGAAACGGCCAGCACCAGATAGTCACGTGGCAGGGACTTCAAGGCCAGTTAGACCAAGACAAGATCTTGCATCAAATATTGGTACTACTCCTCCGCCTTCGGCAGAAATTAACTTAGATGCACTTCCTCATGATCCAGCTGATTGAAAAAGAATAGGGCAGTATACAAAGAATCCTCAGAAGCAAGATGAGATTAGAAGAATATATTTAAATATAGGACCTTACAGACCACAAGAAGGCTTTAAATATCCTCAGAAAACCATCGCAGGAGCTGAACGGAGATTTAGTCCAAAATGGTTTAAAGACTATCATTGGCTAAAGTACAGTGATAAGGTGCATAAGGCATTTTGCTTGTGTTGCTATCTATTTAGAGATTGCATCGATGGCCAAGGTGGCAATGATGCATTTGTTGTTAAAGGTTTCTCTTGTTGGAATAAGAAACAAAGACTAGATACTCATGAGGGTGAAGTTAATAGCTTTCACAATGTAGCTGTTAAAAGATGCGATGCGTTAATGAATCAAAATCAGTCCATTAAGGTTGCCCTCGACAAGCAAACCGATATCACAAAGAAGCAAAATCGCATTCGGCTGAATACTTCTGTTGAATCGGTTAGATACTTGCTACATCAAGGTTTAGCTTTCCGTGGCAATGATGAATCGGAGGATTCAAAAAATAAGGGGAATTTTCGAGAGTTGGTACAAACATTAGCAAATCAGAATGAGGATGTAAGAAAGGTAGTCCTTCAGAATGCTCCACAAAATTGCAAATGGGTGTGTCCAGATATTCAAAAAGAACTTGTGAGTTATTTTGCCAAGGTGAATAACAACCATCTCTATTCACTACTATATATTTATTTCATGCAGTTTATATTGTTGTGAGCACTCAAAATGACACTCTCTCTTATTTTGCATAGATAACGTTGGATTCTATTCTTGAAGAGATTGGTGGTGATGTTTTCAGTTTATTGATTGATGAGGCTTCGATGTGTCAGATAAAGAACAGATGGCTGTTGTCTTGAGATATGTTGACAAGCTTGAACTGATCTTGGAACGTTTAGTTGGAGTTGTACATGTGAGTGAAACATCTGCAACGTGTCTCAAGTCAGCTCTCGAAAAATTGCTTGCTAAAATTGGATTAAGCTTCAAACAAGTTAGAGGGCAATGCTATGACGGCGCAAGCAACATGCGCGGTGAGTTCAATGGATTGAAAGCCAAAATTCTGGAAGAGAATAGGTCAGCATATTATGTGCATTGTTTTGCTCACCAACTTCAATTGGTTATAGTGGCGATTTCAAAGAAGAATGAAGATATTGCGGATTTCTTTTATATGATCTCTCTTCTATTTAATGTGGTCGGAGCTTCTTGCAAAAGAAAAGACATGATTACAGAGAGTAACCGAGAAAATGTAAAAAAATCCATAAGTAGTGGACGAATTAGTACTGGCACAGGGCTAAATCAAGACCAATCACTTCAAAGGGCTGGAGACACCCGTTGGGGTTCTCACTATAGAACCCTCTCAAGCTTAATCCAGCTGTTCCCATCAATTGTTAGTGTCTTGAATTATGTAGCAAAAGAAGGCAAGAAGGATTCCAAGAAAAGTGAAGCACGTGGCCTTCTATCAAATTTTGGAACCTTTGATTTTGTGTTCTATTTGCACATGATGTTCCATATATTAGGGAGTGCCAATACTTTGTCACATGCATTGCAACAAAAGGATCAAGATATCTTGAATGCCATGTCATGTGTGAAGTCAACACGGAATGATCTACAACAACTAAAAGATGATGGATGGGAATCACTTCTAGAGAAGGTATATTCATTCTGTGAAGAACATGACATTCCTAAGCTAAACATGCATGATGAATATGTCGATCGGCATAAGCCAAGAAAAAGAACCAATATTACAAATCATCATCATTACCAAATAGAGTGCCTTAATTCTGTTATTGATTGGCAACTTCGAGAGTTCGATGATAGATTCAATGAAGTGAATTCTGCATTGCTTATCCAC
Source organism: Triticum timopheevii (assembly GCA_963921465.1). NCBI lineage: Eukaryota > Viridiplantae > Streptophyta > Magnoliopsida > Poales > Poaceae > Triticum > Triticum timopheevii. The sequence continues at coordinate 589,293,176 of OY997266.1, forward strand.
ATGGCTTCTTTCAACCCAAAAAACTCCTTCGCTGCTTTTAACTTGGATAGTTTATTGAAGCTAGCTGAGTTTTATCCTGATGATTTCAATTCAACACAATTGATGGATCTTGGTCATGAACTTCGGATTTTCATAGACAATGTCCGAGCGGACCAAAGATTTGCCAATTTGGATGGCATTGCCGATCTTGCTAAAGTGTTGGTGGAAACTAAAAAACATCTTGCATTTCCTTTGGTGTATCAACTTCTCAAGCTGGTGCTAATTCTGCCAGTTGCCACAGCGTCCGTCGAGAGATGTTTTTCAGCAATGAATATTGTTAAGAGTGTTTTGCGGAACAAAATGGGTGACGAGTTCATGAGTGATTGCTTGATTTGCTATGTGGAGAAAGACATATTTTCTACAATAACGAATGATGATGTGATTGATCTGTTTAAGAAGATGAAAGGTCGAGAAGGGAAGTTATGAAATGTGAGTCTCGTATCACTTTATTTTCTCCTTAACGATACTTATTTTCTGCATTATTTGTTTCTTACTATTGTTGTGAATTTAATATGTTATTTTGTTCATCCTCTCCAGAAAGTTAAAAATGAAACATCCGAAGTCATCCTTTTGCCTATTATTTCTGGAATATGTAAAGAAGTGTTATTTTATGATTTGCTCAGCCAATACTCGCTACTCGGTATGATTTTTTTGATGTAATAATAATATCACCTACATATTGTTGCTTTTTATATCGCTCTTGGCCATTATCAATGTTGTTGCACCACTATAATTTGTGCTAGAGGCTTAGCGTGGGCAGTGGTTGACACCAGTGCCCATTTTTTCTAGCTTCGTCCCTGCATACGACGTGTAGCAGCTCTGCCGGCCCGTCAACGCGCGCATTCGCCTGTGCATCTTGAGAAGCTCGGCTCCCAGTTCTGCAAGCATGCGGTCGCCGATTTGTGCTGACCCCGATCGAAGAGTCGCCCGCTGCTGGTTCTCGAGTATGGTCACCGCCTCCTGTGGCGCACCCCGCTCTGCCGCCGCCCTCGCCGCGGCCATGCACTCGGCTGGATCCAGAGGCTGTGGTTGCGCGTCTAGCGCAGACGGCACCTCGCGCCTCTGCGCCTTGCAGAGCGGCAGCGGGCACATGTGGTGGCCGCGAGCGACGCTGTTGGAGATGCAGCGGAAGTGGAACGTGTGGGAACACTCCGCCGTGAAGATGGCCTGCCCACTACCGGCGACCATGCTGCCCTGGCAGATGGTGCAACAATTCATCTGCGTGCGCACAAAGAGGTAGATACTTTAAGCTAAGGATCCAAGCAAAACCAGTTAATCCATGGTTACAGTATGGCAGAAAAATGAGAGGATGAACTAGATAGGATCATGTCCACGCATTTGTGTTGAATGAAAACTCGGCGGACAGTTTATTCACCTGGTGATCAGGGCTTCCCATTTCTGCTAGCAGACCAAAATGTTGGGAATAAGCAGTTAGCAACGAACAATAAGCCAAACCCCTCAGCGGCAAGGGGAAGAAGAACAGCACGTGGTAGTTGCCACGTTACGTTATGCTGAGTTGGTGACCACGACTCAAATGCCAAAATACGACTACTACTTCTTTTCTTTGGCGACTAGATAATACCATCAATCGAATTTCATAAACTTGATGAAAATGTCTGTACGTTCTCTACGGATTAAGCCATTGACTTGACCACGTTAAGGAATGCTGAAAGCAATAATGGTCAATAGATCATTATTCTCATAAACAAGTTACACAATTCCTTTGAAATGTACTACGGATACTACATTGATTTTTCCAAAGAAAAATGTATCTTTGGCTTATATTTTGGGAAGGAGGGAGATCTTTTTAATCGCACACACATATATACGCGCACAACACATCATAGGGTATTGCTACCAGTACATATGCACAACAGATGGTGTAGTTTCAACAGGTACAACAAACAACGGTCATCCGGATATTCAGAGGCGCCACGAACCGGATGCGTTCTTCTTGTCCGAGACGCATTTGGATGATGCTAGGGCAGAGGTTTTGATGAAAAGGCTGTGGATGGACCATAGAATTACGGTCCCTAGTGTAGATGGAAGAAAGGGTGGCTTGCTGTTAATCTGGAAGAAGGAGGTGAGGATCTACTCCCGGGCTGCCACCCTTGATTTCATTGATGTTTCTGTTGAAGAGGATGATGGGGAGATGTGGAGATTAACTGGGATTTATGGTGAACCAAGTTGGGATAACAAGACTCGTACGTACCAATTACTTCAAGATCTACACGCCCAATCCAGGTTGCCATGGGTAGTGATCGGGGATTTTAATGAGATCCTTCTCTCCTCAGAGAAGGACGGCGGTGCCCCTCAACAACAATCTCGTCTTAAAGCCTTTCAGGACGCCTTGTCTGATTGCTCGCTAGAAGACTTGGGTTACGAGGGTGATGTTTTCACGTGGTTTCGTGGAGGGCTGAGAGAAAGACTAGACCGAGCTGTTTCAAATTCAGAATGGATGAGGCTACATCCGTGGGCAGGCCTATGCAACTTGGAACTTGGTAAATCAGATCATAGGCCAATATGTTTGGACACTAACCACCTTGTTGGAGTAGCTGAACATGTACCATCCTATGGAAGAAAATTTGAGGCAAGGTGGCTAGCTGAGGAGACTGTGGAGGAGATTGTCAAAACGGCGTGGCAAAAGGCTACTGCCCGTAACATTGGACCGGGAGTGGGTGCTAAACTCTCTGCGGTACACCAGGATTTGCATGCCTGGGATCGAAGGGTGTTGAAGGAACCCCGCTCAAGACTCAGAAAGGCACAGAGAGAGCTCGAATTGCTCTCAAAGGCAACCCCGACGCCTGACGTTCGTATGCAGCAGAAGGAGGTGTCTCTATTAATAGAAAATCTACTTGAACAAGATGAAGTATATTGGATGCAGAGAGGCAAAGTCAGCCGGCTCCGTCGGGGAGACCGTAATACTGCTTACTTCCATCAATCTGCTTCGGCTCGTCGACGGAAGAATTTAATTAAAAGATTGAGAAGCAATAGTAATACTTGGGTAGAAGGAAATGACAACTTGAAGCCGTTGATACGTGATTACTTTCAGGGTCTATTTACATCTGATATGGGGGAGGTAGATCAGGGCCTGCTAAATTCTGTAAATCCTGTGGTGACCAATGATATGAATAATATGCTTATGGCTGAGTATACCAGGGAGGAGGTCCGCAAGGCTTTGTTCTAAATAGGTGACTTGAAGGCCCCGGGCCCGGATGGACTTCATGCTATTTTCTTTAAAAGATTCTGGCACATCGTGGGAGAGGAGCTAACTGATGAGGTCCTGAAAGCTATACGTGATAGGAAAATCCCTAGTGGTTGGAACTCAACGAACGTAACTCTCATACCTAAGGTAAATTCCCCCGAGGTGATAACTCAGTACAGACCAATAAGCTTATGTAACGTTGTCTATAAAATCATTTCAAAAATGATTGCAAACAGACTTAAGATCATTCTCCCTGATATTATTTCTCCAACACAAAGTGCCTTCGTACCGGGAAGATTAATCACTGATAACGTGTTGGTAGCTTATGAATGCTTTCATGCAATCAAGAAAAAAACTCATGGATCAAATGGGTTCTGTGCGGTAAAGTTGGATATGAATAAAGCCTATGACCGAGTTGAATGGGGCTTTTTAGAGAAAATAATGCTGCAGATGGGGTTCCATGCGCAATGGGTGGAGCTCATCATGGAGTGTGTGTCCTCAGTAACCTACAGAGTCAGATTTAATAACACAGAAACTGATGAGTTCTCACCGACTAGAGGTTTGAGGCAGGGTGACCCTATATCACCATATTTATTTTTATTGTGTTCTGAAGGTCTCTCAAGTCTGCTTGCTCATGAACAGGAAATGGGTGAATTAGAGGGCGTGCGAGTATGCAGGAATGCCCCCTCAATCTCACACTTGTTATTTGCAGACGACTCTTTGATTCTTATGAAGGCGGATACCCATAATGCGGATACCTTAAAAAGAGTTTTGGAGATATATTGCTCTAGTTCAGGGCAGTTGATCAGCAACACAAAGTCAAGTATATACTTCAGTCCGAATACAAATGTTCAAACCAGGGAAAATATTTGTAGAGATTTGGATATTATGACAGAGGCTTTATCTGATACGTATTTGGGCCTACCGACTATGGTCGGGGTGGACAGGAGTGATTGCTTTCAACATTTGATTGATAGAGTTTGTCAGAGGCTGAAGGGGTGGAAAGAGAAAACACTCTCCATGCAAGGTAAAGAGATCTTGGTAAAATCGATTGCCCAAGCAATTCCTTCTTATGCAATGTCAGTTTTTAAACTATCAAAAGGAATTTGCAAATCTATCACTGATGAAATCGCTGGTTTTTGGTGGGGAGATAATGAAGAGAAGAAAAAAATGCATTGGTTTGCCTGGTGGAGATTATGCATACCGAAGAAGGAAGGGGGATTAGGGTTTAGAGACTTGCATAGTTTCAACCTTGCTTTACTAGCAAAACAGTGTTGGCTACTAATCCAAAACCCTGATTCTTTATGTGCTCAAGTTCTGAAGGCAAAGTACTATCCGGATGGTGACATTTTGAGGGCGGGGCCCAAGAAGGGCTCTTCATACACTTGGCAGAGTATTGTGGCTGGCATTCAGACCTTCAAAAGAGGTTGCATTTGGCGGGTTGGATCTGGAGCTAATATTGATATTTGGAACGATCCCTGGATACCATCTAGTGAAACTAGAAAACTGATTACACAAAGAGGTGCAACAATGCTATCAAAGGTTGAGGAGTTAGTAAATCCACATACGGGGCAATGGGACGAAGAACTAATCCGGGATATATTTTCACCGGTTGACGTCCATAGGATTCTGTAGATCCAGCTAAACCCCCACATGTTGGAAGATTTTGTAGCATGGAACTACACACGCTCGGGTACTTTCTCCGTGCGATCGGCCTACCATAGAGAATTTGAGCATCAATATGGTGCGCGGTGGAGGAGAAGGGACGGGCAAGGCTCAGAACATATTAATCCGGTGTGGAAGGACATGTGGAAATTGAGGATACCGGGAAAGATAAAACACTTTGGTTGGAAAGTCCTGCATGGGTCCCTACCTTGCCTGGGTGTATTGGCAAATCGCCATATTCCATGCACGGGGCAATGCCTAGTTTGCTTAGTTGGAGTGGAGGATATTCAACACTGCTTGTTTAACTACTCACGAGCAAAATCGGTGTGGGAACAACTTGGCTTGGCGCAAAATGTGCAAGAGGCGATGGCTGAGGACAGATCTGGTTCTATCACAATGGAAATCCTGTCGAAGCTTCAGGGTAATGACAATGAACTGCCAAGGGCAGAACTTGCACTTGTGGCAGCCTGGTACATTTGGTGGCAGCGACGGCAGATCGCCAAAGGTATAGAGGTCCAAGATACGTTAAGAACGGCTCTAGCAATCAGAGTTCTGACAACTAATTATCTGCGATCAGCGTCTCCCAAGGGCATAAGAAGGATAGCTGATCATATCTGGAGGAAGCCAAACCGGGGGACAGTCAAGATTAACGTTGATGCTGCTTTTCAATATGAAACACTTTCGGGGGCTAGTGGGGCTGTGGCTCGGGACGATCGAGGAGATTTTATAGCGGCTGCAAGTTGGTTTATTCCAGTAGTAACCGGAGTGGACAGCGCTGAAATCATGGCGATCAGGAACGGCCTTTATCTAGCAGCCAATATCGGGTGCAACTCTGTTGTGTTGGAGTCAGATTCCTCTTTTGTGGTGGACTCGATGAACCAAATCTATGACTATATGGGGCCAGATACAGCTATCATCATGGAGTGCAAGCAACTAATGACAGACTTTGCGTCAGTATCTTTCAATCACTGCACTCGAGAAGCTAACCAAGTGGCAGACGAACTAGCAAAAAACTCTTTTACGACAAGGGTTTCTGGGTTCTGGGACGTGATCCCTGACTTTATTTCTAATCTCATTGTAAACGACTTGTCTATTGTTTGAGAAATAAAGTCTTATTTGCGGTCAAAAAAAAAACGGTCATCCTAGAGCAAATCAACAAGCACACCGTCATACTCATCACAACGCAACAATGATGATCACACAAATTGTGACGACACAGAAATTGACTATAGCTCCTCACGCCTTTAGATCATCAGCTCCCTCTTCCCCATCTAGGGCACCGCGGTAGTAGCAGCAGCAGGTTGCTCCAATATACCGGCATGCATAAGTAAAGCCCATTCATGCGTCACAAACTCGGCACCTTGAGCAAGAAGTTCTATGTGACCAGACACAGTGCTGGACAGGGCGATATACACCATCAATTCTGCCCAGAAATCTGCCAGCAAATCCCACCGGATCGTGCGGTTTTCCATGTTCCCCAAGGCTTTCCCAAGTATCCCCCCAATTATAGCATATTTGGTCAATAACTGTGCAAAACTGTGGTCTCTCGTAAACCTGCACTGTGCATATTCTCTAAGATTTTCATACTTTTCCCTTTGGCAATGTGAGATTTTGAAATGCTTCCTTTGCTTCTCCAACCAGCTCATCAAGTATACACTCTTTTTTTTTTTGCGGGGGATCAAGTATACACTCTGACTCTACTGAACTACCTGGAAGCAACCCTGGGGCAAAAGCGACCAAGTATGCACAATATTTGGACAAGCTAGTGGCAACAACTTTGTTTGGTTGCACGTCATTTTCATCTGGGTATCTGACTGTTTTAAAGGTCTCACAGCCATACCAATATGATGTGAGTGTCTGTAAATTCATCGCTAACTTGACATGCCCAGCATAGTTCATCACTCATGTTCTGCTTCATGAGTGTGGAAATTCCACTTGATAGATGACCATTGATAGAGTTCTTGATAGTCCATGAAACTGCCTTCGTCACCTCCATTGACAACTCTATAGGCTTGCCTGCTTTTCTACTACAGAGTTGTACCAACCGATCCCAGTAGCTGGATGTGAAGAAATCAAGGACCGAGTATTGACCAATTTTGTTACGCCAATAGCGGAGCCATCTCTGGGGTCTTCCTAGAAGCAAAATAAGCTTTTCGATATGGGCATTTCCTTGCCATGATTCAATACGTATTTACAGACCAAGGACACCTTCGCCCAGTCAGAGACACAATAAGACCATTTTTCGACAAAGGAAATATATTAATATCGCAAAGATATCAATTGCACCCAGCCTTTGCAACAACGCAATACCCTACTGGTACTACGGATGCACACAGCCAAAAGATAAATAAGAAGAAGCTAAAAAAGAAAAGTTACAGTGAGCTGGTCCTTGAAGCGGCAGTACAAACACCGCCAAGACAACAACGGAAGTCCAAATACTTCAAAAGCGACGCCTCCAATAAGGAAAAAGTGCACAAGCGCCGTCGTCGCCCGATCATAGATCATAGGTTTTGACCCTGAAGAAAGTCCACGCTCTCAAAACAATGCCTTCAAAAAGGCCATTGCCAAGCACAATCAATTAAGGCCAGACCTTGGATTTTCACCCTGAAAGGTAAGACCTTGAACCTCTCCTGTGTTGTTGCCCCCATTTCCATGTTGTTGCTACGAGTCCCGAAACACCAAGTAAATTCCTCATCACCGCAAAGACTCGAACCACCTTTACTAGTCCTCAGATCACAGCTTCCATGACATTCTCTGCCTCTGACTTCATCATGGAACGAAAAACACATGTCACATGATGGCAACAAGTAGCAGAGCTTTGCGCTGCTCCCTCCAGAAACCAAATGGTCGGAAAAACATGGGTGCGCACGACCGAATCCCATCCGATCCAGCAATCTCCAGGCATGAGGCACCCATGGGAGTTCACCGGCGGAGCCTTCCGGAACTTGGCACTCCGGCCAGATCAGGGAGGACAAGCATCAAGTAGATCTTCGTCTTGACGTGAGAGGAACCCTAGGATCGCCGCCTTTATTAGGCAAAATGACGGCCCCCACGTTGTCGCCTGCCGGCTCCCAACAGCAAAAGAAGACCGAGGCCGCCGCCCCGGTGTCCCTCTCCTCCGCGTGCACCTCGACATCCAGGGCCGCGGATCTACAACAGCCAGAGATCCCGTCGCATGGGGATGAAACGCCCTTGCCGCCACCCGCCACGCGAGGAGATGAAGGCCCGCCGCTGCCGTCTGCCATGCAGGCTTAGCCCAGTGGCTTCCTCCGGCGGCGGCAGGGGACGTAGGTGGAGGGAGCGGGGCGGCAGCGGCTGAGATCTGGATCACCCGTGCCGCCCCCTGGAGCGATGCGAGCGCGCAGACCATATCTCTTCTACTAACTGAAATATTGATAGTACACTCAACACTATCTTGGTAACCATGATGTCTTGTGTGCTTGTTTCCACAAAGGGATCATTCAAAATAGAAACATCGGCAGCCAGAACGCTGAGAGACACTATGCCCACACCTATTACGAGAATTGTGGTGGCGAGTGAGATGGCAGAACACCACACCTCTCTACCATACACGATGAAAGCATACTTGGTGAAGAAGTCGTAAAGAAATGCCATCTCTGCTTGAATCACTTCAAATGCTCTTTCATAGTCTTGTTCTGTCTGCAAAAGCCCATCAAGAACAAGAACCCGAGTCTTGTCAAGCATTGATTCTGAACATGTGTAACCAAAATATCCCTGGACCACAAGATGAAACAATGGGAATGGGAGGCATACATCCTTGAGATGACAGACAGGTTGACTGCCAGAGGACGACAAGACACCAATGTTGCCAGACCATATTTTCTCCAATGTCATTCCTTCTCCGAATATGGTCTTCCCCTCATGGATGAGAACCATGTACTTGTATCCCTGCATGGTGTCAGGGTTATAGGATGTGCTGAGTTGGTGCTCTTGCTTCATGTAGAGGGCAAGCCTCTTGATGCCATTCTTGAGTAAATAGTATAAAACTACTAGTTTAGAGGTTGGGGTTCTAAAAAACTACAAGATTTTATTTTTTCTCAAAAACCTATCAAACGCGTGGTCGGCTGTTTCAAAAAACCCAAATCACCGAATACTTTCAAATTGATCGTGATTGTGACAAGGATGGCCCACTCGTCGGAGCTGACGTGGCAAAAAATGTCAACTCCGTTATCTCTCTTACTCACCCCATCTTCTTCTTCTATCTCTCTTTCTTCCTCCCGTCACTTGCCCACGACGCAGCCATGGAGGGTGCTCACAGCGTACGCTCGCCCCCTGGGCCGGCCGGCCAGTCGCCATAGCACCGCTGCCGGCGAGCATCCCGCCTTCCCCCTCCCCCCGCAGACTAACCCTGTCCAGGGAAGCACTACTAGGGAAAAGCCTATACACAGAATCTTACCAGCAGCGCTCCTCAAAATACCACGCTACTGCTATTTAGCAGCAGCGCGTGTTATCAAAACGCGTTGCTGACAGGAAAATAGCAGTAGCGCGTCCACCACAAACCGCGCTACTGCTATAATTGCCATGACCTCGCCCCCCCCCCCCCCCCCCCCCCCCCCCGCGCTAGTTATAGCAGTGGCGCGCTGTACTGAATAGCGCTACTGATATAGAAGTTAGCAGCAACGCGCTTCTAGGAAAACCGCTACTGCTAAGATCAGCCCACAAGTTTAGTCCCACCTTGCTCCGTGAACAGGGTGTTTACCACCTTAAATATGTTATTTATGAAACTACCACAACCAGTTGGTCTTCATTGAACTCTATGTGTAAAATTTGTGGCCGCAATATTTACCGAAGAGGACTCATATTGACAATTCAGATTGTACATAAAAAGATCATTGATGGCCAATGTATTTTTGCATTGACGTATTTTTTGTATAGTTACACTTAGCAGTAGCGGTTTATATGCAAAGCGCTACTGCTATTCAGATTAGCTGTAGCGCGTTTTGTCAAACGCGCTACAACTATCCCTACCTTATCCCCACGCGCACGATCGGCCCTCACTCACACTCCCACTCTCGCCCGCGTGCCGATAACCGTCGTCGTGCGTCGTCGCCGCCGCCGACGCCTTCGTCCGTCCGCCGCCGAGGTACTCCCCTCCTTCCGTCCCTCCTCCCTCCTCCTCGCACATCCTCCCTCCGCCTGCTGCCGCCCCTCCCTCCTCCGCCTCCGCCCTCCTCCCTCCGCCTGCGGCCGCCCCTCCTCCCTCCTTCGCCGGCAGCCCTCCTCCCACCGCCCTCGACCTCACCGCCCCTAGCTACCTCTCCGTCGCCCCCCACCCCCTGCCACTAGTTAGTACTATATTTAGTAGTAGTAGATGTTAATTTAGGGTTCATAGCTAGTACTAGATGTTGCTTAGTTAGTACTAGATTTTTAGTAGTAGTAGATGTTAATTACTAGTAGTGATGGTACTAGTTAACTAGGGCAGTATGATTAATAGTAGTTGTAGTTGAACTACTTTAGTTGTAGTTGAACTAGTATAGTAAGTAAATTAATAAACTAGTTGAACTAGTTGAATTAATAGAACTAATGTATTTTTAGTAAGATAATTAATATAACTAGTTGAACTACTTTATTTTTAGAAAGAACTAGTTTTTTTTCTATTTATAGTAAGTTTATATTTAGTAAGAACTAGTTGAATTAATAAAAGTAGTTGAACATATCATATTTGTTGTTATTTTTAGTTTAAGCAATTATTCGGGATGTATTAGTGATAACTTATATGGTTTCAGGTGACCACCGTCGTCCCCGTCACCGACCCCCTCTGACATCCCCACCGTCGTCCCAGTCACCGACCCCCTCCGACATCGAGGTGAGACCAGCCAAATATCCTTGTATATCTTGTGTTGTTGTTGCTCAAATAGGATATGTGGTTGCCCAAGTGGTCGTTCATGTTCATTTTACATCTCCGAGTGGCCTATGTTTTGCCGGAGTGTTGATTAATTTCCGTTCCGACAAATTTCAGGCGCTCGATATGTCCTTTTTTAGCAAAGGTCATGCCGAATTTTTTTCGTGAATTATGGCATGACTTGTGCTAGAATACGTACAAGTTTAATCTTTGAATTATGAATGTAGGAAATGTCGTACTCGAATGACGACAGTCTCCCAGGGGAGTGTAGCTGGTGCCACGACGATCGAGGTATGTGCGACAGGCTCGTTCAGCTGGACGAAGATCGGTGCTTCAGCATTAAGCTCGAGGAGACCTTCGATTGTGAAACGGTATGCAACAACGACAAGTGTTTTTTCGTAATTAAGCATGACTTCAACTATTTCAACGTCTAATTTTCATATTTTACAATTCGACTAGCTTATCCCATGCCATGCAAGACGCTATGTCTTGGAGAGGATGGGTTTTGAAGACCATGAAAATTTCGAAACAAAGAAAATACACCTAAGGACCCATCATGATATGGATTTTGAAGTAAATTTGTGCAATGCTCAGAGCGTAACCCATTTTGGTTGCCAAAATTGGGAAGCACTTTGCAAAATGTATGGTTTTTATGAGGTTATGGTGAATACAATAACTATTATCAAACTCCTTCAAATTATGGTGAATACGTGCCACTAGTGCATGTGTTGAACCACGGTAACTTCTCTGGAGATACCCTGGTAAGATTTTTTACTATTACGACATCCGTGCATCTTTTGCATACTTCTAAAACTAGTACATCATTGCTAAATACGAAGTTATTATTATGTTTTTCAACAGAAACTTCCGATGGATTGTGTGCCTCATCTGATGTCTCTGCATGGTCGCCTCTCAGTTCTGAACATACTGCCAAGTAAATCTACGGAGCTCACCTGTGCATATCGGATTTCTAAAACCCGTGAACACATGTTCATCAAAGAATGGAAGAAATGTATGGACATTCGCAAGGAGGTTCTTGGAAGTAACATTCAGCGAAAGGCAAGAATTGGAGACAGACTAATCTCCATTCTCCATAATGGACAGTCAGGGGCTATCTTGTTTTTTGCTATTTTACCTTAGAAAATGTAGTAGGTCTTAATCGAATGTAATAGGTCCTATGAGGTACAATATGTTTATTATGTGGTAATGTGTTAGAGTTGATAATGAGGAGTACTTGTGATTACGACTAGTGACCAATTTGCTATGTGATGTCATTGATGAAAACGATGATCTTGAGGAGGTGTTATATGACAATGATGTATTATGATGATAAGTTGTTAATGATATGATGATGATGATGATGATGATGATATTATTATATCATTGGGTGAAAGAACCGCTGATTAGTTTCAAGTGGATGGACATCCACTTGAAACTAGTCCACGGTTCTTTCACCCCATGATGTAATAACTCATTATGATGTAAAAACAATCTCTAAATTCCTGTTGTATGAAAACTTGTGTAAAGGTGTATGAATACAATATGAAATAAAAAAGAAATAAAATACTAAATAATAGTAGTAGCGCGGGAAAGGAGAAGCGCTACAACTAATTACCAGTAGCGCTGTTCTGAAGAAGCGCTACTACTAAGTCAATTTAGCAGTAGCGTGGGTCTAGGCACGCTATTGCTAAGCATTAGCTCTAGCGCCTTATCGGTAGCGCTCCTGCCCGCGCTATTGATAGGTGAGGGAGTCTTGGACTAGGGGGTGTCCGGACAGCCGGACTATCATCGTCCGCCGGACTCCAAGACTACGAAGATACAAGATTGAAGACTCCGTCCCGTGTTCGGATGGGACTTTCCTTGGCGTGGAAGGCAAGCTTGGCGATACGAATATGTGGATCTCCTACCATTGTAACCGACTCTGTGTAACCCTAGCCTCCTCCGGTGTCTATATAAACCGGAGGGCTTTAGTCTGTAGGACAACATACATTACAACAATCATACCATAGGCTAGCTTCTAGGGTTTAGCCTCCTTGATCTCGTGGTAGATCCACTCTTGTACTACCCATATCATCAATATTAATCAAGCAGGACGTAGGGTTTTACCTCCATCGAGAGGGTCCGAACCTGGGAAAAACATCGTGTCCCTCGTCTCCTGTTACCATCCGCCTAGACGCACAGTTCGGGACCCCCTACCCGAGATCCGCCGGTTTTGACACCGACATTGGTGCTTTCATTGAGAGTTCCTCTGTGTCGTCACCGATAGGGCGGATGCCTCCACCCGTCTTCGAAGACGGTGTTTTCGCCGAAGGGGCCTTGGCCGCCGGCCAAACTATCCGGCTAGGTGGTTTTCTTATGACCGCCTGTCCGGCCGCCGCTTCGACAATGCCTTCTCAAGTCGTCAGAAGCAATCTTCGCATCAGCCCTAAAGTTGCCGAACAGTTGGATCGAATAGAGCTCTCATCTGTTAACGAGCTCTTGGATCGCATCACCGCCCTGGGAGTCGCTACGGACTACAACCAGATTGGGCTTAAAACCGATCTGAGAGACATTAACTCTCCCCAGGCCACCCACCACGTCGCAGTGGTAGAGGAGCAATACGGCAACTCTTCGCCTGTATTGAATATTATTCATGTTCGGAGTCCCGAACCCTCCACGCCGGATTTCCGCGGAGGGACGGACTTCGATCGAGCATTGAACTTGAAATCATGCGTCGCTCCGGACTCGCTGGATTGCGTCCAGCAAACCAAGCTTCCAAATTCGGAAACCCCTCGGCCTTTGAGCCCCAAGATGGGCAGGGATCCGGACTTCGGTCCACCCACCCGCCCAGACATATGCGATCTATCTCTAATACGGCAAGAGCCCGCCGAAACAGTACACCACTACTGGGCCAGATTCCTCCTGGTTATGGACAGGATAAAGGACTGCCGAGAGGAAAACGCAATCTCAATCTTCTGCAATAATTGCACGGACAAGGGAATATTGAACGCCATCGATCGTCGCAAAATTACACGCTTCGCCGATCTGGCGTCCATAGTACGAAAGTACTGTGCGATGGAGAGTTTCCGGAAAACCAAAAATCGATTTTGGGATAATCCGGCCCCAGCCCCAGTCCACAGCAAAAGGGCGCCTCACACTCAGGTCCCATATGCAAAAAAGAAAAAGCAAAAACCCAATAAGGGGCACGGAACTGTACTGGAGGGATGGCTCAATGGACCCTGCAAGCTTCATAGTACAGAGGGAGCCGTCCCAACTCATAGCCTTCGAGCATGTTGGATATTACGGCAGGTGGCCAAAAGTGGCGAGGAGCTTCTAGCCCCGCAAAACAACTCCAACAATACCGGTACGGTATCAATAGTCTTCGAGACTTTCGCGTCAAACAATATGCGAAAGCGAACAATCCGCGGACTCGCCGAAGTCTACCAAATAGCGACAGCAAATCCATGGAGTGACACAGCTATCACCTTCAGTTCCAGCGATGAACCTAAATTCCGAACAGCCAGAGCACCAGCCGCACTGGTGCTCAGTCCCATAGTGGACGGCTTTCGACTGACAAAAGTCCTCATGGATGGCGGCAGCGGACTAAACCTCATCTACGCGGAAACTCTGCGGAAAATGGAAATCAATTGGAGCCGTATTGAGCGAAGCAGCACAACCTTCAGAGGTATAATCCCTAGCCGGGAGGCACGCTGCACCGGAAAAATCATACTCGATGTGGTGTTCGGCTCGCCGGACAATTACAGATCCGAAGAAGTCACGTTCCAAGTGGCCCTGTTCAACAGCGGATATCACGCTATATTAGGACGAGAGGCATTCACAATTTTTCAAGTAGTACCTCATTACGGTACATGAAGCTCAAAATGCCTGGGCCCGGCGGAATAATCACCCTCGCTAGTGATCCGGACATAGCACTCCGCGCCGAAAATAAGACAGCTGCACTAGCCCTGGAGGCACTATCCGAAGCCTTAGCAGCAGAGGAACTCACCGCGCTGCGCTCTACGGTGAACAGGGACGATGTGATACTCGATAAAAGATCCAAGTCCACCTCCTTCAAACCAGCAGATGAAATAATAAAATTCCAGGTCCATCCAACGGACCCAACAAAGACGGCCTCCATTGGGGCACAATTGAACCCCGAAGTAGACGCCGCACTGCGTGAATTCCTTCGGGAAAATTGGGACATCTTCGCCTGGCATCCTTCGGATATGCCCGGAATCCCACGCAGGTTGGCAGAACACAGCCTAAACATCCTAAAAGGATTTAAGCCAGTCAAACAGGCTCTTCGACGATTTTCCGAACCCAAAAGACAGGCAATGGGAGAAGAGCTAGCCAAACTATTGGAAGCCGGATTCATTAGAGATATCAAACATCCGGACTGGCTAGCAAATGTGGTGATGGTACCAAAGAAGGATAAATCCTGGCGCCTTTGTGTCGATTTTAAAGACCTCAATAAGGCTTGCCCAAAGGATCCTTCCCTCTCCCCCGCATCGACCAAATTATCGATGCTACCGCAGGGCACGATTCGTTGTGCTTCCTGGACGCATACTCTGGCTATCATCAAATCAAGATGCCGGAAGCAGACCAAGCCTCAACGGCATTCATCACTCCATACGGACCATTCTGCTTCAACACGATGCCCTTCGAACTTAAAAATGCCGGTGCAACATATCAGCGCATGATTCAAACATGTCTGGCCACCCAGATCGGCAAAACAGTCGAGGCATACGTAGACGACGTAGTCGTCAAAATAAAACACGTCGAAACTCTAGTAGACGATTTGAGGCTCACATTCGACAACCTCAGAGCATATGACATCAAGCTGAATCCGGAAAAATGCGTTTTCGGCGTACCAGCCGGAAAGCTGCTGGGCTTCATTGTATCCGGTAGAGGAATTGAAGCAAACCCGGCTAAAATCCGAGCTCTGTCACAGTTGGATATTCCAAAAGACCTCAAACAAATACAAAAATTAACAGGATGCGTGGCAGCCTTAAGCCGCTTTATCTCCCGTCTAGGAGAAAAGGCGTTGCCCCTCTATCGCCTCCTCAGGCGCACCGAACACTTTGAGTGGACGGATGCTGCCACTGCCGGACTCGAAGAAATAAAGGCCATATTGGCAACAAATCCGGTCCTGGCTGCGCCCACTCTGGGCGAACCAATGTTGTTATACATCGCAGCAACGCATCAAGTTGTAAGTGCGGTCCTCGTCGTCGAACGAGCGACAGAAGGGCATAAATTCCCTCTTCAAAAACCAGTGTATTATGTATCCACTGTGTTAACCCCCTGCAAATCCCGTTACCCGCACTATCAGAAGATAGCATATGCGGTGTTCATGGCGTCCCGGAAGCTCCGACACTACTTTCAAGAGTGTTCGATAACAGTGGCCTCTGAAGTACCACTCAATGACATTATAAATAACCGCGACGCAACGGGCAGGATTGCAAAATGGGCCATTGAGCTCTTACCATTCGATATAACTTACAAACCTCGGCGAGTTATAAAGTCACAAGTTTTGGCTGACTTCATCGCTGAATGGACCAAAGCCGAACTCCCTAAAGAGTACGGCGCATACTCCAATTGGGTTATGCATTTCGACGGCTCTAAAATGTTGGCCGGACTGGGGGTTGGCATCGTATTGACGTCCCCAACCGGGGACACAGTCCAGTACGTACTTCAAATAATATACACGAACTCCAACAACGCAGCCGAATACGAGGCCCTGTTACATGGTCTCCGGATGGCAGTTTCCATGGGCATTCAACGCCTAGAGGTGCGCGGGGATTCAAACCTTGCAATATCCCAAATAAATGGAGACTTTGACGCCAAGGATCCGAAAATGGCAGCATATCGCAACGCTGTCTTAAAAATGTCAGCTCGGTTTGAAGGACTCGAATTCCATCACATAGCCCGAGATAATAACCAAGCGGCCGATGTACTGGCACGCATCGGGACAAAACGTGATGTTGTCCCTCCAAATATCTTCCTAGAACGGCTCTTCAAGCCATCCGTACTATGGGAAGAGGAGCCCGGTAGTGACAAACCGGAAAAAACCGCACCAATCGGTGATTCAGCAGATGACATAACACCTTCAGCCCACGTCATAATGGCAGTAATCGCCGCGTGGACAGAACCTTTCCTAGCCTACTTACTTAGGCAGGAATTTCTCGAAGACCAAAACGCGGCCCGCTGCATAGTCTGGCGATTGAAAGCCTACAAGGTCCATGAGGGAGAACTTTATAAGAAAAGTACAACCGGAGTCCTTCAAAGGTGTATCTCCGAAGAGGAAGGGCGAAACCTCCTGGCTGAAATTCATGCCGGACTAGGCGGACACCACGCAGCAGCCCGGGCCCTTGTAGGAAAGGCATTCCGTACAGGATTTTATTGGCCGACGGCCCGGGCAGATGCCCACGACTTAGTCCAGAGATGCGTTGGTTGTCAGCTCTTTGCTAATCAGAGCCATATGCCGCCTACCGCCCTCAAAACTATACCCATTACCTGGCCGTTTGCGGTCTGGGGGCTTGATATGGTTGGACCCCTTAAAGGGGGAACCCACAAGCAACGGTACCTATTGGTCATGGTGGATAAATTCACCAAATGGATAGAGGCCAAACCGGTTAAAACAGCAGAGTCCGGACCAGTGATAGACTTTATATCAGGGGTAGTACACCGTTACGGAGTCCCCCACAGCATCATCACTGACAACGGCACGAACTTCACAGCCGACGAGGTTAAGTCATGGTGCAAGAATATGGGCATCAAGCTCGACTACGCTTCAGTCTATCACCCTCAAACCAACGGTCAAGTGGAACGAGCAAATGGTCTAATAATGAGCGGCATTAAACCCAGACTAGTGCGGTCACTTACTAAATCTGACACGCACTGGGTCGAGGAGCTCGACTCCGTACTCTGGGGGCTGCGGACAACGCCTAACCGTACTACCGGATTCACACCATTTTTTATGGTATACGGCACAGAGGCAGTCCTGCCCTGCGACATTATTCATGACTCACCTCGAGTGCGCATGTACGAGGAAAGAGAGGCTGAGCTGGATCGGCAGGACAGCTTGGAGACATTGGAGGAAGAACGCGACGTCGCCAAAGCTCGTTCCGCATTCTATCAGCAGCAGGCTCGAAGATATCAAAGCAGAGAAGTACGGGCCAAGACTTACAACGTTGGCGAACTAGTTCTACGCCTGCCGGACAAGAAAAAGGACAAGCTCAAGCCCAAATGGGAGGGCCCCTTCATTATCGATCAAGTCCTGACTGGCGGAGCATACCGTCTATGAAATGCGTCAGATAACCGACTCGAGCCGAACCCATGGAACGCAGCCCGCCTCCGACGATCCTACGCCGCGCCAGACTAAGAGTTCGTCCCCTTCCCCCGTCCAAACTTTTACACTTCGGCTGTCTTTTGTTTCTCTTTTCATGTCTTTTCATTCAAAAGCCCTCGCGGGCCTATTTTTGCATTTTTCGCATACTCATGATGTGCCATCCGCACTCATTATTTCTGGGGGCTTCTTTTACAGAAGCTCAATTATACGGGTTTCATACCTAGCACATGTGTCAAGCTTCCACATGTACCTTTTACTCGCCATTATATGCATCGATATGACTTAAGTTTTGGCCAAGCTGGGTTGCCTGGCTCCTGTGCTTACCCCTACGTTGCCGATTGTTCGGCTAGGAGGTAAAGGGAGCACCTCTGCGATTGTTACTGCCGGGTAAGCCGGATGTGTACCTCAGACTGGGTGAAGCCGAAAGCTAGCGTTCTTAAGGGAATATTCGGTCGGTGACTTCAAAGATGACTTTTTACCTATTTATCTATCTGCCCCCAGATGTTTTACTGCTTTCTTTGCAGTCCGGACATGCACTTTAGGGCACGCCTCCCAGCGAAAGGAACCCTTAACGGAACTATTCTCCCTGGAAGATGTTTCTTACTAACCATGTAATATAACATAACTAGTTGGGCACTTGTCTGATAAAGCACTCATGACCCCTACGCCTGGTCTCCATGCATACCACGGTTGTTTCTTAACCAAAAAGGTATTCGGACACACTCCGGACTCTAGGGTCCCGAGGTTGAAGCGAAAAGGTCGGCAAAGACAAACGATCTACAATCCGGATAGAAGGCATTTCACATGTCACTTTAAAGGAAAACATACATTGTCAAATTTATTGATTGTATTCCTCCTCAATCCCGTCTAACAGGCTGTCTAACTTGCATTCCCGTTGGGAAAACTTAGCAGCCAACTCTATTTGGCTGTATACTAAACTCACAGGGATCTCCTTCCCATCGGGCCCCACCGGTCGAACTTCGGCCATATGGTTGGGATCCGCCTTCTTATACCGCGTCTTCACCATGGCCCAAGCCTCCCTGGCACCTTGACGGCAAGCCAAAATCTTCCACAAACGGAAGCGCTGCCGCACTCCCTGAAGCTTCTCCGCAAGCTCCCCAAGGCCCTCGGGTAGGGAGAGGGCTGGACATAAAGCCCGGACGACGCCGCTCATTGCCTGCCGAACTCGTTCTAGCAGTTGCAATAGTTCGGGAAGTTGATCACCCGTTGATATGGGCATCTCCTCTGCAGGGCGACCTGTGAGTATACCTACAAGACATACTATGTCAATTTGCTTCTTCGCCGAACTCTTCTTTTAAAAGGAGTCCGCTCAAGCACTTACTATAAATACCGCGACGAAGCCGCTGATTCTCCTTAACGGAGCCGGACAGCTCGGCTCGAGCGCCTTTCAGCTCTTCTCCGAGCTTGGCGTTGGCATCCTGGAGCCTGTTCCTTTCTTGCTGAACTCTATTCAGCACACTCTCGCCGGCCTTTAGCTGGCGCAGCAATGCATGCCTGTCCGGATCTTGTCCGGCGGCACCTGCAATGTCATTATTAGACTCGCGCGCACGCCGCACAGCGCTTATATTTATTAATAAAAATGTGTTACCAGGAGGGGTCTCTGCGTCTCCTCCTGCGGCAGCAAGTGCGGCCTCAAGTTGGGCCTTGCAATCTTGCAGCTCCCGAGACAGCTGGGCATTCTTCTCGGTAAGAGCCTGCGTTTTCAAATGATCCTTAAATCAGTTCATATAACTACTTTAAGTCTCGGGGGCTACTGGTATATACAACCATTAAAATTCTCTTACCCGTATGTCTTTCACATACTGCTCCGTGGCTCTGGTAAAACCATCTTGAGCGGCACGGAGATGCGCGTCCCCTGCGTTAAAGGCATCCAATGCCTCAGGGGAAAAGCACGCTTCACGAAATACTGTCCGGCGGCGCCTATGGTTCATGGCGCTCTCCACCTCAGACTTGGTGGCGGACAGTCTGTCGGTGTCCTCCATTGGAGAAGGATCCGGCCCGCGTCTTGCGCTTGCCTCCCCCTCCAGGCCGGGCGCTGGAGCCTGTCCGGTGTAGGTTGGATCAGCAACTTCTGCGCCCGCAGTCCGGCGAGCGCTTTTTCTCCTGCAAAGATCATGAGCACTCAGGCGTTTCCTAGGAACGTCGCTCTGAAAATTCAAATACGAGCTATACCTTTGCGGCGACGTTTCCGTCCGCACCGCGCTCCTTTTCTGCCTGCTGGTCCGAACTGACCTCTGTTGGTCAGCCACCGCGGGCTCGGCTTCCTGCCGTAAAGGCGCTTCTTGCAAAATACCATCGTTCGCGAAGGTTAGAAATGGGCAGGGAAGAGATAATGGTGTCCGGACTTCGGTCGCGGTCACCTGGGAAGCCGGACACAGTCCGGGGTAATCTGCCATAATGGCAACCAAAGCATTGTCTATGCTGAGCTGGTGAAACACCCCGTCGATCAGCTCCACCTCGATGTCCGGATCCTCTTCGGAGGCTGGATCTAGGGATCTTTCCGGATCCTCGGGTTGCGGAGCAGGACTTACCATGTCCTCCACAGTCCGGCGTAGATCCTGCGCCGAAGACATAATGTAAGAAGCCTAAACTTCAAAAGCATGGGTTGAGCCCTTAAATGTGTTCACTTACCCATCCTCTAGGGTTGATCATGGAAAACCCATTCAAAAGGTTCGTTCGAAGGAAGTCCTCCTTCTCCCCCTTGTACAGGCTGGACAGGATCTCCACCAGATCCTCGGTCGAATCCGGCCCTTTGCGGCCATGACGGGTGGCATCGTCTTCCCCGTTGAAATCCCACATGGGGTGGCCTCTGTATTGCAATGGCTGTACCCCCCGCATGATGCATGTCGCCATGACTCCGATCATGGTCAAGCCAGAATGGGCCATTAATCTTATTCGGCCCATCAAGTAATGGACGCTCTTGCCTTCCTCCAATCGGGGGCACCGTGGGCGCCAGCTGAGGCGTTTCTTCAAAGGAGCAGCACTAAACTCCGGGAGGCCGATCCGGACTGGGTCCGGCAGCGGAGCGTCTCCTATATAAAACCACTCTGAAGGCCAGTCTTCGGACGCCTTCTTGGGAGTACCGGATGGGTATCCGGTCCCGGCAATGCGCCATATTTCGGCGCCGCCCACTTGATATATGGACCCCTCGTGAGAACGGGGTACAAGGCAGAACAGCCTCTTCCATAATGCAAAATGAGGCTCAATGCCCAGGAATAGCTCAAAAAGAGCTACGTAGCCCGCGATATGCAGGACAGAGGCGGGCGTGAGGTGGTGGAGCTGGAGTCCGTAGAACTCCAGGAGCCCGCGGAGGAACGGATGTATAGGGAATCCGAGTCCCCTTACCAGATAGGGGACGAAGCATACTCGCTCCCCCTTATTGGGGCTTGGGGTAGCCTCCGCTTGCCTCCCACCTTGATAAGTAACCAGTCCGGCCCGGACTGGGACCATGAAGGCTGGAGGGAGAAATCCCCCCGTTTGGTGCTTCACTAGCTCGTTGTGCGAAACAGAGCACCTCCTCCAATTCCCCGGCGGTGGGCTGGGAGTGCGTGAAGAAGAGACGCGTCGGCGGTCCATGATGGAATGGATTTTTAGGTCAAAGGTGCTCCGATGAAGTATTCGCGGGAGGAGGATGGTGTGGTTTGGATCTGGATTTTTGCCTCTTTTATAGGCGGACGACTCGCACGACTGGGGGGTGAAACGTAAAAGACGCCCTGGCTTTTCGCATTCGTGCGACGCGTGGAAAAATACCATTATTGGGCGTAGAAGCCGAGAAACACGGTATTTATGGTGAAGCCGGACACTGTTCGGCAGGTACATGGAACTTGAAGGGAGAACCCGCCTTGCAACGCCGAAGACTATATACGCGCTGGACTTATCGTCATTGAAGCCTGGTTCGGGGGCTACTAAGGGAGTCCTGGACTAGGGGGTGTCCGGACAGCCGGACTATCATCGTCTGCCGGACTCCAAGACTACGAAGATACAAGATTGAAGACTCCGTCCCGTGTCCGGATGGGACTTTCCTTGGCGTGGAAGGCAAGCTTGGCGATACGGATATGTGGATCTCCTACCATTGTAACCGACTCTGTGTAACCCTAGCCTCCTCCGGTGTCTATATAAACCGGAGGGCTTTAGTCCGTAGGACAACATACATTACAACAATCATACCATAGGCTAGCTTCTAGGGTTTAGCCTCCTTGATCTCGTGGTAGATCCACTCTTGTACTACCCATATCATCAATATTAATCAAGCAGGACGTAGGGTTTTACCTCCATCGAGAGGGCCCGAACCTGGATAAAACATCGTGTCCCTCGTCTCCTGTTACCATCCGCCTAGACACACAGTTCGGGACCCCCTACCCGAGATCCGCCGGTTTTGACACCGACAATAGGCCTAAAACCCGCGTTGCTGCTAGGCTTTTCCCTAGTAGTGAAGTATCCTGTCGGAGTTCGCCGTGCTGACCATGTCGTGCCGTGCTCGTGCTCGTGCCATAGGAAGAGTGCACACACAGCTGACCATGTCGTTCTCGGGCGCCGCTAGCTGTTGTTGTCCCCGTGTCCTCGCCACCCCCCAACTGTTGCACTCACCGCCGCCACCTGTTGTCGCTCGCTGCCGCCGCGTGCTGCTGGCCGCACCATGGGGAGCTGCCTAGTGCTGCTGGTCGCGACATACAGAGCCGCCACGTGTTGCTGGACGCGAGCCGCCTGAGGCCCCGCTGCTGACCGCGAGCCGCCTGAGGCCGCGCCATGGGGAGCCGCCCGAGGCCCGCTGCTGGCCGCCGCCAGCTGCGCACCCATGTTCTGGAGCTCGGCCTCCTCCAGTCACCGGCAGGGGAGGGGATGGAGGGGAGTGGACGGCGGCCGGTTGCCTGAGAGAAGCCGTGAAGGATTGGCCCAGGATCTGATTGCTTTTTTCTTTTCTTCACAAGGACCCGATTGCTTCTTTTAAAAAAGTACAGGGACCCAATCGCTTTTCTTTTGAAAATTACAGGGACTCAATTGCTTTTTATAAATTCTTGTGCCCCACTCGTCATAACCTGTGAATGGTCAACCTGACGGTGTTAATTTTTATGCCACATGGACCTGACAGGTGGGCCACAACTGTCAAAAAACGGTTTACAATTTAAACACTCGGTGATTTGGGTTTTTTGAAACAGCCTACCACACGTTTGGTACTTTTTTAAGAAAAAATAAAATCTGATAGTTTTTTAGAACCCTAACATGTAAACTAGTAGTTTTATGCTATTTACTCGTCATTCTTTGATGATGGTTTGCTTGCCAAGTTTATGGCACTCCACCTTTCCATACTTTTATTTGGCAATAGAAAAATCACGGCCACAACTACGTAACCTTTATATGGAAGCACCTTACCGGTGGTCATAAAGACGACTGAAATTGAGCCGACGTAGAACATGAACAAAGAGATACCCGCAAAAGAGCTTCATGGATTGTCTGTCCTCGTCGAGTTTCTTGACAGACATTGCATTGGTCCCCGCAAAAAATATGGCTAGAAACATTGCCCACACTAGGTACAACTCTCCTTGATTACGTGTCCCTGCATCAGTCCTGGTATGTATAGGAGATAAAGCATGGACAATACAAACAATCCCTCTGACTCCATGTCTCATAATGGTGCTATGAGATTGACGCCCCCTAGGTCTTCCAATGGCATGGGCAATCATAAACACAACGGCCACGATCACGTAACCTTCCACATGGTCTACAATCTTCCTTGGCTTCAAAAAATGGCTGATCCAATCCATCGTTGAGTTATTGCATAGCTCTAACATTCCCCGTTCCCATTCTCTTTTGTTGATTGTATTCATCGTTCGCTGCATCATATTAATAAAGAGAGTGATTTTTTCCTAAATGTGTGAAGAAAGTGTGTGATATTAATACAACAGTAAAGAAAACATATATTGCCCTTCTTTTCCTAAATAAATTGCATCATAGCGTATATGAAATTAAACTTCTCTCTATATTATTGTTAATATATCAAATTACTTTTTCCAACGGAAAATAATATTTAAGATTTGGCATACAGAATATTTTCATTATATCGTCGTAGTAACTGCATATTTTTACTTTTTTACTAGCATGCACATACAAAAACATGCCGCTTTCAAAAGAAGTTGCATGAATGAGAGGCCCCTAATAGCCAGTTCTTTTGCTGGGTTCTAAAATAAGCTTCCCCTATTCAAACTATTTGAATCTCCCAACCAAATTTGTTTTCTAGAAGCCTACTAATTAGGACGTGACTAGTAGGCTTCTAAAAAAAATTTGGTTGGACTTCTAGAATAAGATGAGTGGGGGGCAATTTATTCTAGAAGCCCAAAAAAGCCACCACTGACCATCGCTTCTTAGCAAAAGCGTCTTAGGACTCCGGGTTGTTTGAACCGGTCCGGTGTAGCGGATGCGTCCTGAAATCCCTAATTCGCCCCACATATGGATTGAAAACGGGGTGCAGGATAGCCAACATATGGGCTAGGTTTGGGGGTCCGCTTCGGTTGTGATTTGTTTTCCGGGGTGTCCGCCCGGGTATATTGGGGAAGCATGGGTCTTGTTAGAGATGCTTTGAGCGATACCCACAGGCATGATCATGGACGGTGCCAACCCCTGCCACCTGAGGTACCAAGGAAACTGGCCTAACTTGCAAGAAGGGTCGTCTTGCCAACACGTGGCCTCCAGATCTTTACCAGGGAGTCGCCCCAGCCCAAGCCAAGACGACACCAGGATCGCCAGCCACCTCTCCTTGCTACCTCCATAGCCAGGAGGAGGCTCCACCATCGTTGCGGCGTTGCTCACCGCAGAACCAGACGCACAATCTCAGCATCCAGGTCGCCGACCTGGCAGGCCACCGCCTCCGGGACATTGGATCGTGACAAAGTCGACACCTTGGCATGCGACAACTGTATACACAAATGTTACTAATTGAATGCGTATGAATACAAGCTGTTGGGTGCCCATCAATACGAGTTCCGGTGATATCAGAAGGGATGTCTCTTTGCACGGTCCAAATGTATTTTACCGAAAAAGGGTCCCCCTCCCCGCTTTGTATTCCAAAGCAAACCATCATTGTACACATCGCAATGCTGGGGCGAGCAGCACATCAAACCCAAAGAAAAAGAAAAAGAAATAAATGCCAACAACGACAGCTCGACAAAGCGCTGAAGACCCGCGACCATTGCGCCCTCCGGAAACAAACCACTACAACCCGAGGCTCCGATCTACCACAGTCCAAATGTATTTTCGCAAGCCGATCGGAGAAAAGCACATTGCCAAACAATAGAGCTTCGGGATAGAGTTTAGACAAAAATGCACAGAAGGCTGCGGTTTGTTTACTCCTACCATACAACGACTTAAACTGGTTTCCTGATGGAGGTCTTACACTCACTAGATCCTTAGGCAAAAGAGAAATTAACACTCACTATCCCAAGATAATCTGCTACATTGTGTAGGATCCAGTTGGTTTGTGAACGTTAATTATAGATTAAATTCCGATTTTTACCCTCTATTTCGACATTTTGACACTAATTATCTCATTTAGCGGGATATCATCCATTTTACCCCGTTTAGTGAAAATGTTGCCATAATTTACCATGTTTAAAATTTTATGAGCGTTATGACCGATGGGTCCCAATGCCACATCGGCGGGTTTTTTCGTGATTATTTTTCTGCACGTCAAACCGCATCGCCCTAGCTTCTCCCGACCGTCAAGGCTCGATATGATCGCACCCGAGCAGCTCGGAAAACATATACTATTAACTCTCTACCGGCCAGCATATTTGCTACCACGGGAAAGGAAACATGTAGATTCTAGAACATCATTTACGTAGTTCATGTTTGACTAGGTATTTATTCGGCCACTTCTTTCGTGTTCCAAACAAGAGCCCTGGGATCAGCCTCTCTGTTTCAGCACATGGCCACTCTGTTTCTTGTGTGCGTGTGTGTGTGTGTGTGTTTTATTGGTGGGGGATAGTCACCCTGTTTCAACATGGACAACGTCGAATCGTTTCTTAACAATGGAGAATAATGCTATCAACTTACTGTTGCGATCAGATCTGTGGTCCCACACTTCAGACGGATCGACCTCCAACCCTAAGCCAAACAACTACTCCCTCCGTTCCTAAATATTTGTCTTTCTAGAGATTTCAACAATTGACTACATACAGAGCAAAATGAGTGGATCTACACTCTAAAATATGTCTATATGCATTCGTATATGATGGTCCATTTGAAACTCTAGAAAGACGAATATTTAGGAACGGAGGAAGTAGCCGGCACAGTAATTCGTCTCGTCCCATAATATTCTTCACCCCAAGCAACTAACCGGAATAGTACTGCGACAATTAACTCATACCAATTTAATTTTCTGGTTGGCAGTAATCCAAGCAAGAACAAAGGATCTGGGTGGGAAAGGTCACAGGAGAACAAATAATTTCACCTCGCTAAATAGACTATAATGCCCTTTTCAAGAGGCATGTTCTAATCTCCACGCCTTGAGCTGCATCGAAGCAAACCACGCTTCAGAAACACTGTTTGAAGAACTGCTCACAGCAAACAAGTTGAGTTCCTTAGGCAGAGCCAACAGCCGAAATAACAACCTTTAGCGTCACCTCGTCAACCCCTTTAGCCGACTTCTTGTCAAGCATGTCCTGAGTGATATCCTCACGCATGAGGCCCTCATTCACAGCGGCGCACCGCATGAAGAACTCATCCTTGAACGCTGTAGAATTGGGTGCCTTCTGCTGTGCTTGCAATGTTACCACGACGTTGCACTTGGATCGTGGTGGCACAATACCTTTCTTAGGCTCTACGTCATACAGCAATACGCCTGTCATTACGATATCGAAGGCAACATAATCATTGGATACGTTGGTTAGCTGAAGGGAGCATGGTATCTGCTTGTTTATCTCGAAGGGGAAATTCAGCTCCAGCATGTCAAGCTCAAGCAGCTCCCAGGGGTAAGGGCTTATCTGCATGAAAATATTTGGCATTTTCATGGGTTAGTTATTTGTTTAAGCTAGCAGTCGCATGAACCAATAAATTTTTTGGAACGTATGAGCTTACTGGGGCAACTGGAGAGTCATTTCAATCGTTAATTTGTTCCTTCGTATTTTCTATGTTATTGAGCATAGTGACTATATCCCATATATAAGGTCTTCTCTTTGGGCAGTCTGACAAGCACATTGACACAATTTCAATACATTTGGTTACTTGTTGATAACCCGATGGTGGATAGCTCAGTGACTTGTTCCACCTGTACCTCCACCTTCTAAGTACCTAGCATTTCATAAAGATGATTTATAATGATCCTGTAATATTTTTTCCAGCATTAAAATGACACAATTAATATCAATAGGTCCTTCACAAAATATGAGTTCATGATATATAGAGGGTATAACAAATGTCGATTGTTTTGCTATAAACTTGGTCAACCAATTTGACTTAAGACAAAGTTTATATGACTTATTTTTAGGAAGAAGGGATTAATACATAAAAATTGAAATCCACACTTCATGCATTATTTATTTAAGAAACTATTTTCTTTTTTCTTTTTTGAGGGAGAGAAAACTTGTTTGTTAATTAGCATTATCCATGCAGAGAAGCACAGAAGTATCACTTGGTTTAACTTCACGAAAAGATGTGGCATGTAATTTTTGGTTTCAAATCTCCAGCATAGATACTTTACAGATTACACTATATATCTTGTTCCGGAGCAACTCACATATATAGTATGAAACTTGATCCAGTATATGAATAAAATGGGATCCATTATGATTCTACACGGAGGTATTTGGGGGGGGGGGGGGGGGGGGGGGGGGGTTGAATAATTCTTACATTTTTTATATCAGGGATGTCCTTACATCCAGTCACAAGCTCTGTAATTATAACACCCAATCTATATATGTCTGACTTGATTGACACCAGACCACGATTTATGAATTCAGGCGCACAATATCCGCTGCATCAAATTATGATATTCAGTTGTATGTTATATATGTGGGTGAACATGACACCAAAAATTGGGTTCTCCGTATGGAAGCTTACAGTGAACCTATGCGGTTACTAGCGACAGCGTGTGTTGCTCCGTTAAGGAATTTTCATATACCAAAATCTGTAATTTTTGGTATCATACGATGATCGAGCAGTATATTCGCAGGTTTCATATCCCTGTGAACAATACCCTTTTCCTTGTGAAGATAAACCAAACCATCACAAATTCCTCGAATAATTTGGTAGCGAGTATGCCATTCAAGTCCCCTTAGTTCATCTACATAAGTGAAACAAGACTAAAAGTGGCCGGCAATGAAAAGGTAAATGAAATCAAGAAAGGAACTGCAACACACCACATGCATCGTCGTACCAGTAAGATATTTGTCGAGACTCCCATTATTGATATACTCGAAACGAGTAATCTTTCCCTTATCTCGACGAAAACATACTTCAAGGCTTCCCCTGGTTCTGCATGTAACATAGCTTTATTCTCTGTATTAGCACAATAACCCAGAAACCGTACTACACTTTTGTGTTTTACACTGATTAGAGAAATAGCCTCGCGATTAAATGGCTCCTCTTCGATTGTATGACTGTTTAAGAGCCTTTTAACAGCAACACTCCCATTTTGAAGATCTCCCTGTTTAGCGTGTCTTGTTAGCACAATCATAGCTTGTAGATAGATTTCAACTGTGCTACCAGAAATTTTTTACGTTTGGGGATTTTACAACTTGAGCTTACCCTGTAAACGACTCCAAATCCACCACGACCAATTTGTCGATTCTCAGCAAAATCCTCCGTGACGTGTTGTAGAAGTGCTAACGGCAGATTCATCGGCTCCGCACTTTCGTCGAGTATCATATGCTCCAGCACATTAGATGCAGGTTTTATGTCCATCCTGATTACATGCATCATGCACTTCCATTAGTCAGACAACAGATAAATTAGCTTACTTCCTAAACACATGGATATCCATAGATACACAGTAAGCATTGAGATTTGCTTCAATTCTTGGTAGAGATTAGTTTATTGACTGAAGCATGACAGCAGTACAATAAGCTCAAATTAAAATGGTCTGCAACAGTTCCTCATAAGAAAATGGTCTGGAACAGTGGAACTTGCTGCCGACCAATAGTTTGTTGATGGGCCGACACCCAGCAGGGAGCTGCTGTAGCTGGTGTACCTGTGTGCAATTTTCGGACTACCAGAGGGTTTTTTGCAAAAATGTTCAACATCTCCTGGGAGCACTTGGATCTGAGATCCGATGGCCGAGCTCGCACTGTTGATAGCTTTAGTTGTTTTATTTCTAAGCCATTAAATCGGCACTACCAAGAGGCAGCTCAGTGATAAGTTTGTACGCATAAGCATCGAACAAGTTGAAAGACACCGGCATTTCAGAATCATAAGATGGATACAGGAAATCAAGATAATACTTTATGATATAGTACAATACATGGATGTTGGATACAGTTCTAAGAAAATGCATCGTGCGAATTGTGATCGAAGACCGAACAGTCATGAAAGCATTGATGAAATTCTACTACTTGTAAGAGATGAAATGTGACATGAGAGCACACAGATCAATTGTCCCGGTATTAGAGGTGCACTATTATCAGCATTGTTTGGTATGCACATGCCGCGGAGAATAGACACGAGAGCCAGGTCTTACCTTTGTCTAGAAGCCATATCATCTGAAATACCAGAAACTACATCCTCCTACATAGAAAAGATGGTCGATAATTATTGCTTGCATAATTCTTTGTACCATGAGATAGCCTACCATACAAATCTTATCATTAACTTTCTAACAAAAATCTTATCTTATAACTTCCTAATTACCAAGAATGTCATCCCTATTCTGTTTTTAGGTCACCGTGAAAACGGGGGAGAAATGCCCATTTGTACCATTGAATGTTAGTCCAAGTCATTGTCAATTCCTTATACAAGCACTATTTTAGAAAGAAAAATCTCCATATATACCACTCTAATTTAACTAATGTTTTTTTCTTCGAAATAGAGGCAAAAGATGTGCCTCATCAATTAATTAAGAAGAAGAGAATTTCCCAGGTAATTAACGAAAAACTGAGCAAAAACATATATAGACACCACATGTGGACGACTCGCAAAGCATCGAGCTTCATGACCGCACGGTCAACCCAGCAAACATATTCAATGTGCAACGAACACAAACCCTCACACTTCTACAAACACGAATCCCTGACGAGAACACCTCGGCTAAAGACAAAGGACACCACCAAATCTTTGGAGACAAGTCCAACCATGAGGACAGTCCAAGAGACTGAAGAGCAGTTGCAGACGCCATGCCGATGGTGCTACACGTGTTTCCTTTGCTCCTAAGAGCCTTCTCCAACTTCATGATTTTGCCCCTCGTATTCTTCTCCGCCGCGATGCAAGCAGTCACCTTGCTAGATCCCTGGCTAGTTCACTTTCAAACTGGCAAGCAACTTGCAAAGCTCTGTTGTGAAGAGAGTCTTTGAATTAGGTGACATCGCACCAACCCTATCGACTTTGTCACACACAGCCACCATCCGCCTAATGTCCAGATGAGTGTGAGTAACAGTAGCATCCACACCATCATGGTCAACAAAGACGAGCTTTTGGCTTAGATCCAACGGTGGTGGTGAGGGCGTCATGGGCATTGGCCAGGCCCCTAAAGAGCCCATCTCCTTCCGAAGCTGCATCGATAGAGGCGAAGTGGACTCCCCACATAGCTTGTGCAGCTCAGGCATAATCTACAGAATGGGAGTCGCGACATGAACGATGACTTCACTCTCAGAGGCAGTCATCGGCATAGGCAGCATCTACGGGCATGGTCTAGCACGAGGGGAGAAGTCTCCATATATTCATGCATCCTCTCCATCCAACTTTGGCAAATCAATTTGTCCTCCTCTTGTGAGTATGATCCCGTACGAATGCTCTTCTTCCTCTTTTGTGCTTCGGCTCTTTGGGTGAGCTCGTCGATGAACAATGGCTCACCCCCAATATCAATGCCTTCATCTTCTTCATCACCATCACCTTCGCAATAGATGTCATCATCTTCATGCGACGAGTCGCCATGATCGTAATCAACATGGTCGTGGGCCTCAATGTCTTCATCGGCCACGTACTGGGCGCGGCCATCCTGACTTTGGGTCTCGTTGGGATCGTAGGCAGCGCCATGCCCACCCTCGTAGATGACATTCTCCATGAACTGGTTGTAGAAGGGGTCATCGATCGTTGGTGTTGGTGTTGGCATTTCATCGAACAGGACGCGGGGCGACGGCGTGGTGCCCGTAGAAGGCGGTCGTGCTTGCTTTCTTTGCATCTCGAGGAACGGCTGGCCGCCGCTGCTAGACCCCGGTGTGACGTTGAGGTCGATGACGGCCAAGGGGCGCGGGGTGGACGGCGCGATCACGCCCACGTCCGGCGACCCCAAAAAACGGGTCTGGCCTTCGTACCTTGGCGGAGAAAAACCGGGCGACAAAGGCGTGGTCGGCAAGGGGCAGTGCGGAGGCTTGGCGGCCGATGAGCCTGTGCTCGCCGGGCCGACGGGCGCTGAAGAGAAACCCGCCGGATGGCAAATCCCAAGCATGAGGAGGGTGTGCGCTTTGTTGACGATGTCCACCTTCTCACCGACCTCAGCCTTGCGCCGCTCGGCCTCCAACGCAGCGCGCTCGGCGGCGAACTTGGCCGCGGCATTCATGTCCTTGATGACTGCCCTCCGGTTCCTCCTCTTCGCCGATTCCCGCGTCCATCTTTGCGAGCTCCGCCGGCGTGCATTCCGACCGCGTCTTCTTCAGACCCTTGGCCGCCTTCTTCTTCACCTTTCCGGGCGGGTCGACGGCCTAGCCGCCGGAATTCGGCGGGGCATCGGACATGGGCGGGACGGTGGCGGGCAGGACGTGGGAGGGTTTGGGGGAAAATGGCGTGAATAGGGCGCCAGGGTGGTGCTTTGTGCCACCGACGGGCAGGCCAAGGAAGGACAAGCGTGCACGTCCCGTACGTCCGCCTGCTGTCCGTTTCACCTCAAAAGCGGTCCAAACTTGGGCCGGGATGGGTCGAAAGCGAACATAAAAAGACAAAAGTCCGTTTGCACCCGCGCGCTAGGCCGTCTGATTTGTCCGTTTTGCCCCAAACAGACGCACCCGGACAGGATGGGGTCACGCCCTGGAGTTGGCCTTAAGTGACATAAGAGATTGACTGCTTAGCCTAAGTTGGTGACGGGTGCAAAAGGAACGAAAACGACAAACCAAGCAGAATCGTGCGTCTGTCAGAAAATGTTACATCTCCCAATCAATGTGTGTTAGCAACATGTGCGAAAGGAGCTTAGATTAAACGTTTTTTTTTAGTATTTCGCCCTTGAAATGTACACATTTATTATGTCGCCCCATCTAGGAATTCTTGTCAAGCTCCCCCAGTGCTCCCAATAATACACTGGTTTTGAGCCCTGAAATATTAAACCAATTAAGCAGGGTCTAAGCGTAGGAACGACTGATTAGTCTCTGTTCTCAATTGTAAGGATCCTACTAGTTGGCAATTCTCTTACTGCAGTTTGGACATCTGGGCACTTCAATTTGTTCATCTGGAAACCGATGTACGCGTAAAAAAACAAATTTGCTCTTTGTGTGGAAAAAAAAGGTGCTATCTATGCACAGAAAATGGCCTTGGAAACTTATGTAGGCCAAAAAATCTGTTAATTACTGGGATATACAGAATTGCAATCCAAACCCAAATATAGTTGTATAGAAAATCGCTGAATAATTAGCATACAAAGAATTACCTTCTTTTCCAGTGATATAGAAGGAAATTTCAGAAAAGGAGTGTGCAGTCATGCTTGCACATGGTGCTGCTGACTCCACATGCACTTCCAGATTACAAGACCATATAACATAATGCACACAGGATTCAAGGGAAGAAATTTTGTACCTCTTCTTCGTTTGTCCCCTCCTGTGGGCTAAAATAGACACCAATTGCTTCAATAAATTCTCTACCATTGGCAAAGAAGCCAACGATGACAGCATCTCTCTGACGTGGACTTTGGAAGCGAGTCCCCCCTCCTTGTCCATATGGTCCATAGCTACTGGCATTGGTGACGAATAAAAGTGACGATACAACATCTGAATGGTCAGGACTCGGACCAACTGTTCCAGAAATTTCCATCAGAAATTCTGAATCCCCGAGAAGAATCTACAAGTGAAGAATCTTGGTTATCACACTAGCTATTTGTACATGTTCTCGCAAAAAAAAGCTATTTGTACATGGTAATATAGTTAATATGGATTAACACAGGCGATAGAAACGACGCATATTTATGCTGCCTATTTCAGAGGCAAACATTCTCTACTAGATTGAGTTGTTTTTTTTTCTATTCCCTCCGTTCACAAATATAAGATTTTGTGTGAATTGGATGACTATAGATACGTTTTGTGTGTTTGTTCACTCATTTCAGTCCGTATGTAGTTCATATTGAAATATCCAAAACATATTATATTTGTGACAGAGGGAGTGTTTTGTAAGCTGATACGTTCGATCTTGATGCATGTCATCTTAACTTGTTCACTAAAATTATGGCTCGGTGCATCCGAGGATGGAGTGCTTGATAGGTTTTGCCTTCCTTTCCAAGAAAAATAGAACTGATGCAGTACCGAAATTAACTATTAGTTGCATGATTTAACTCCAGTCAGAGAATCACCAAGTGATGTTAAAGGGATTGACACACTTTCAGAACGTATGAAAGTTCACTAAATGGAAAGCATACTTTTTCAAGGAATGACATCTTTGCATATGACATCGCCTACATGTTGTGAATATTACATGAATATGCTCAAGCATACATGTCATTAGTAAGCATTAAATCATCCACTAAACCCAACAACAAAGTATTGTTTTGTAACAAGTTATTACTAGGACCGATACTCTCACCTGATGAGAACTACCGTCATGAGACTCAACCGTCCGTCCCCATGGCTCGGCAATGTGCACTTGTCCATTGCAATCACTATATGTGAACGAAAGCGAATTGACTACCTCGCCACTGTGAACCACCACACTTACAAGACGCTGGGGCAACACTGCCACGTCATTGCACAACCCAGAACAGCCACCCCATGGACCAACTTTCATAATCGAAACCTGTTGAGTACAACAGATTAACAAATGTCAAAGTAATGATAAATTTTAAAACAATCTGTACCAAACTTCTTCTTTAATATATGGTACTCCCTCCATCCCATAATAAAAAAATCAATATATGTTAGCTTGAAAAACATTCTTATATTATGGGACGGAGAGAGTACATGGTAAGTGTATTCTAGAAAAAAAATCTATTTAAAAGTAATTAAACAAACAGATTTCACTACAAGTAAATTGGTACCGCTTCTCTTGTTGGTTGCCTCTCAGAATTCACATAGAGACCAATTGCGTCTAGCGCCTTCCCAACATGAGCAAAGAAGCCAACAATACTGCCTTTGCTCAATAGTGGACTATGGAAAGGAATTCCTTCTCCAGCTCCAAAAGGTCCATATGAACCAACATTGGTGATAAATTTAATCGACGTTACCACATTGGCAGAATATTGGGTAGAGAAACCAATGGTTCCAGAAACTTCAGCCAAAAACTCGAAGGAACTTAGCTGAATCTATAAGAGAAGACAAATGATTACCAGCCTAGCCATAGTCCATAGATACAAAGAGGTGGCGATAGACACACATTTCGTCTTTTCTTGAAAACAAATCTCGAGTAACATCTACACTCACCGTATCAAACCTCCCATAAGAAAAGCTTTCGGATATTCCCCATGGGCCTGCATGGTGCTGCTTTCCATGGCCATCACTGTAGGAAAATGCAAGTGAATATACAACCTTTCCACTGCGGATTGTGACACTGTTTAGGCATAGGGGTGCCTCCTTGATGTCCTTAAGATAACCGCTATGCCCTCCCCACGGCCCAATCTTCATCATTAGTGCCAATGATGAGCAAATAAATGAATCATAAAATTAGGAGTAATAAACATTAACTGATAAATAACATGAATTAATTAGCTCTATACGTACAGTTAAAATAAGTACATTCCAATTTTGTCTGGTACCATGTATTTTATGAATCTTTCATCATCAATAAATATGTTAAGCTCATTATACTACCTCTATTTTGCATATTAGAAAGAATTGTGCATATCAAGGAAGAGTTAGGACTTAGGAGAGGTTATATAGACTTATGTATTCGATCAAGGAGTGGCTAGTCATAAACGCTACTGCATGTAATGGCTGACACGCCTTGATTTTTGAGCACGTGATATACTCTAAAATACCGAAATGAAAAACTAGTAGTACAGAATGTATTTGAAATTGAGGTAGTACGTTGTTTATTAATTCTCGCTGAAAACAATTATGGCAGCAAAGTAAATTTGGACACGTGATAGTGGTCAAATTTTAATTCTCGGAGAGCTCACCTTATCCAGATCCATTACATCACCTTGTAACTTTGGGTTAGCATATGCTACGCCATCGTTCTCCTGCAAATTAAGTCCAACCATCATCCATCAGTATCAGAATTTATACTTGGTTTACATAAAATCCAATTGTATAAAATTGTTATAAAATGTAAACTATATATGAATAAACCATGGCACGAATTCAAAGGTGTGCTCAAGAAAAAGAGTAAAATATCAATTACAAATTTATGATTACACTGTTCTGGCTGTCATGAATTGAACTACATGGCTAAATCCAAATTAGAACTCCAATTTTACAAAATTCATAGTTCTTTGGATCAATTCTTTTTTTTTGATTCTATTGATTGTGCTTTAAATTGAAATCCACTATTGTAGATCGCCCATGAGAGCGGGCTTTACTATATTTTGCACATGTACTTGAACACCACTATCGACCATCGTCACCACACAACCCTATAGCCTTTTAGGGTCTGGTAGGTGTAGTTTAGGGTTTCTCTTTACGCTGACGATTAAAAAATTCAGCCCCTTGGTCAGAAATCTTGTGGCCATCAACTCCACCCTCTCGACCATTTTTCTACAGGCGACCTTCAGACCAAACTTGGAGAAAGCATAGCATGTCTTCCTAATTCACTGTGACGGGATCCATACTAAAGTCTGTCATGCTGCATCGGTTTGCCTTGGTTCTTTCCACTGCACTTACCTCCACCTCGCATTGCATTTTGTGCTGCTGAAGGAAGTGCATATTGAACCTCTCATCAACAAGGTTGGTGCTTGGCTCTGGCAGGATGTGGATTCAAACATTTCGATAGTATGGAAAGTGTGGTCCCACAAAAAAAAGACAAAGTTTGTTATATTGTCCAAGGTTAGCTACCACTTGATGGTTTTCAAGCTTACAAAATTGGTTGCATCCACGAATTGAGAAGATCATGAGGGACTCCATTTGGGTGAAACATGATGCTCCATCCACAATCCGTGGGCATTATCAGCCGGAAAAGAACTCGACATCATGGATTTCGATAACTTTAGGCTTCATGGTCCCTACTTTAGTCTTTATGGCTACTTCAGTGTTTATGGTGCCAAACTAAACATCTCCATTTATGTGCAAATAGGGAGGACTATTTTGGTAACACTACATAAAAGTATCCAATAAGATATTGTAACTCTTCTGCCTAGAGTCATCATTTCAAACTAGCTATTTATCTATCTTCTCATGCATTCTTGTATATTTTGATGAGGCATCGATTTTTTTTATACTCTGGTGTTTTGGATATTCTATGTGTGTCTCTTCTTCTGCTTTGTCCATATCATCCTTCACTCCTTGGATAGAGAGGGAAGAACGATAGACTTAATCTGCTACTCGGAAAGGCAAGGAGGTAACCAAAAAAGCACATTGTTTCTTTTCTTCTCTTTGTAACACTTCCCATTGAATATTGTGCTATTTATTCAGCTTTATCAATGAATATTGTACTAAACTCGGTTATTATGTGGTGTACATATGCATGAGATGGAATATTTTCCTAGTTGGATGTGTGATGGAAAATATATGTGAATGTTGTGATGGTGTTACTCTCATATGAGTACTCTATGCACGGGATATTGCGAGAAAACGAGCATGCTTCTGGTTATTTTTCAAATGACTCTGTTGGGGTTTGTACTAAAATAGTCGTTGCAAGGTATATATCTGAGGTAGCCACATGGTAAGACTTCGTTGCGGAATGTCCTCTTCTGGAGCGGTCTGTAAAAGTAACAATCGCAAAAGGTTCTTATTAGAGGTGGGTTGCTGATGGCCAATTGCTTGGGATAGGTAACTACAAAATTGCTATGTTGGTAATTGTAGCATTGGCAGTCTGGTAACTACATAATTACTATGTTATTAATTATTGCACAAGTAGTTGGTTACCTATACATATGCATCTAGGTAACTACATAGTTGTCATATTGATAACTGTAGAATATGCACCTAGATAAATGCATAACTACAAAGACGGCCTGGTACAATGGGACAACTAGTTCTAGTGAGAATCCTTGGCATCCACCTCATCCTCGGGGCACCATCCAAATCATCCTACACCAAGTCTCCCTGTCCACCATCCACCACCAGCAAAAATACTTTGAAGAATCAGATGGCTGTCCGAGTCGATCAAGTTCTTAGTTCGGCGGTCCTCGACATGTCTATTTCACCGAGCCTCTCTTCGAGATAGTGCCTAGATAGGCCGAACCCCTTGTTCATCTGTTTCAAATGCGGTTCATGTGTATAAAATTGGATCTCAATTATTAACACACAAAAACAATTGGTTAGGTTAGTTGGTTGCTACATTCAATCCTCTATTGTGAGGTCGAGGGTGAAGTTGTGAGTTTGACTTTGAACTCTAGCACATTTTTTCCAATGCACATGAGATGCTGATAGAGCGGTGAGATAAGCGTTTGGGCGTAATATTATCATTAGTGCAGATCAATGCTATTAAGCCCTCCTATCACACGCCCAAAATTCAAATTGTATGTGATGAAGGCATTGCACGCCTTAAGAAAATTGAACTGTGTGTGATCCATAAAGCATCACGCATGATTGGTTCAGGTGAACCCTGTGTGATGAGTTCCACACTCTTGCCTAGACTGATGCGTGTGGGATGACTGGCATCATTGCACACGATTGGGCCAGCAAAATCGTTTGTGGTGTTCAACACACGGTTCTGATAATTTAATCGAGTGCAATGATGAGGCATGTTGCTCATGTTTCAGTTCGTTGCATAATGTGTGATAACGGACACACTATTCAGTTCCTTAACTATGTGCTATGATTTGTACCTTCGTTCAATTGCGCCGTGCCGGCTTTGTGGCCTGCAGCAGCCTCAACTTTGGCAAACAAATGACAGGCAGCAGGGACGTAGTCAGGCCTGCCAACTGCTTCCATAGGCACGGGCCTCAGCCCGACGCGATCGGCATGACGGTGGGTGTCGTTGGCTAGGGCAGCCATCTCAACGCGCACGAGAGAGTGGAGGGGGACTTCTTTCTTGGGGTGCTCCTCCTCCATCCACTCCTCCTAGCAGGATTTGTGCAATGCTTATATTCCCCGAGTTCGTCGACTGCAAGCATAGGGTTGTCCTTCGGCTCGTACCCAAAATGTGTGGACTCCTACAAGAAAGGGGTAGGCATAGACTCCAGGGCGGCGCGACGGGGCTAAGTGTAGGTTCCTGCACATTGCCAGCTTGCTCTGGGACAACCCCTGGGTGAGCGGGTGCCAGGACTACCATTTTTAGGAGTGTACACGCACATGTGCAAATTCGTGTGTTATGTGCGTATTTACCTGTCTGTCTTGTCATTGTTCGATGGTAGTGACCATGATGTTAACATGGTAATCAAACCACAGGTTCGGACTTGTGTAGTACCGAAATGTTAGAAGAAGGTAAGGGAAGTTGGACCACAATAGGAAACGAACGATCACGGGGGGGGGGGGGGGGGGGGGCATGATATTTGTGAATGTTTTTTTATGGGTAATTCTTCAAAAACACATTGCACTTTCTTTAAAAATGCATGGCAATATCTGGCAGGCAGAGGATTTGCTGTAAAAAATTGCCTTATTGCTTGAAGGAATTGCCATCGTATCGACACAAAAATTGCCATGATGTTTTTCATTTTGCCATGATCCCCAGCTAATGTTCATTGAATAGCATTACCGAATAATCAAACATAAAGTGAAGTAAAACAATACCTTCTCTTCTATTGCGTCCACGTAGACACCAATTGCATCAACATTCTGTCCGGCATGCGCAAAGAATCCGACAATGCTACCACTTTTCAGCTCGGGACTGCAGAAACTAGTTCCTCCTCCACCTCCAAATGGTCCATAGCTACCAATATTGGTAACAAAGAGAAGTGACATTACAATGTCTGGAGGCGGACTCGGACCGACTGTCCCTGAAATTTCCTTCAAATATTCCGAACGGCCAAGCACAATCTAGATCAGGTGAAGAATAAACAGTTAGAAACTTAGCTAATTGTTTACATGTACTGAGCTAATAGCGGGAAAATAAATTTATGAAGATTGATGTTCACCGTATGGATGGTTCCACCGTCTCGAATTGCACCATGTCCTCCCCATGGACCAGCACTATGTTGCCGTCCATCGCAGTCAATGTATGTGAACGCAATTAAATCGATTACCTCGCTGCAGCGAACTACCACACTTACCAGGCGTCAGGGCGACACATCCACGTCATAAAGATACCCGCTGTAACCACCCCATGGTCCAGTTTTCGTGATCAAACCCTGTTTTTCCATTAGTTCTCTCTCGGGTTTCACATAGATACCAATCGCATCAACCAAGCACATAGCTCGAACAAAGAAGCCAACCATACTGCCATTGCTCACCAGTTGACTACGAAAAGGACGTCCTTCTCTTGTTCCAAAAGGACCATAGACACTCATATTGGTGGTAAACGTAATTGATGTTATGACGTCGGTAGAATGCTCGATATTCATATCAACTGTTCCAGAAATTTGGATCATATGCTCCGAGGGGCCAAGCAAAATCTAAAAGATCAGGAAACTGATTAGCACGAATACTGTATGATTTGCACATACCGCATGAAAATTGAAAACCTTAGCTTGAATAATGCTCCATATGAATTGCACATACCGTATGAAAAGAGGACCCTATAAGCTAGCCTCCGTTAGCTCCCCATGGACCTGCATGGTGAGGCTTTCCATGCTTGTCACTCTCTGAAAACGCAATTGCTAGTAACATCTTCCCACTACGGATCGTTATGCTATTTAGACATTCGGGTTCCGCC
The DNA here is from genome assembly GCA_963921465.1 of Triticum timopheevii. Classification (NCBI taxonomy): domain Eukaryota; kingdom Viridiplantae; phylum Streptophyta; class Magnoliopsida; order Poales; family Poaceae; genus Triticum; species Triticum timopheevii. The sequence goes on from OY997266.1 coordinate 589,333,535, forward strand.
ATGATTCTGCAAGCTTGGCCACCCATTCCACCCCATGGCCCCATCTTGGTAATACATGCCTATGGGCAAAGCAATCAAGCAAAATATTGGTAGAAAAATTAATCGAAGGAAATAAATGATATCATAAACAATCAAAATGAATTGCAAAGAAATATATTTATTTTTGGCAGAGGAAAAAAATAATTGCAAAGAAATATATTCCTTTTGTTTGATGAATATTTTTTTTGGTGGGATGTTTGATGAATATCTTTGTATTACATATCTACATATTAATTATATACTAAATAAATGGACGTTACGAGGAAAACAGGGAAAGGTGATAGAAATTCGCCAAAAGAAAAACATCCAACCTATCGATTGGGTGGACCATCATAATTAACTAAGAAGCATTGTGCGCGCACACACCATACATTCTCCAGAAGAAAAAAAGATCCCTATGAACACATGCATGCACACCATATATATCCTTATAAATGCACATCCTCGTAAATCCTGAGATCAAAGGAGTCATCACATGTGCCTTGCAGTAGACGGAAATGCCGTATGCTAGTGAACATTGTCGGAAAGATGCGGGTGTGGGACAGAGTCCTCGGCCATGCGGACGGCAAGATGATCGTACGAGGTTTGTGGGCTGCTCCGGTGGCCTCTAGCGCTGGATCTAAAGTTTTGCCCTCCTTCCTCTTCTAGCCCTCTCCGGATCTAGCGCCGGTGTGCTTTGTCGGTCTGATGGCGAATGGGTTTGGTGGTGTGAGTCTGGGATCGGAACAAATCTGTAGTTGGCCTGGCTGACGACGACGGTGGCAATGCCCATGGCCGTTGTGCACCTCCTTGGAGGCCCCGCTGAGATCCCCTCTCCCCACACCTCCCCTCTGATCCAAGATTAAGTGTACATAACTTTTTATTATCTTCTCAGATCACGTGATAAGTTTAAGATAATTATGCCTTATCAAGTATTGTGCATGCCTTTATTCTCCCCTGATAGGATCATCATCTTTACATTCACACATTGGCTCAGAATGCTATGAAAACATATGAATGATTTTGTCTATAGAACTTTGTTATAATTTCATTACACACTATATATGCTTCTTTGTGCTGTTAAGATTCATCATAAAGCATATATTTTAATTACTAATTAAATTCTTACAATGAGAAACTACTTAGAAGGAATGATTATCCATAAAACACACACATTTTCCTCGTGCAAGCAACTGTGACATCAGATTAAGTCATTATGGTTAAAATTTCATTCTGACAAGCCTCACCTTATTTCGCTCCTTTATATGACCTTTCAGCTTTGGCTCCCCACTTGAAGTTGAAGTTCCATCCATGGTCCTAAAAAGTTCAACCATCAATATGGTAAATGTTCTGTCACCATGAACTACTAAAGATAGTTGCCACACGTGTAAGGAAAACTTTGTTCGTCGCTAACTTTTTGGCTTGCTACACTTGTGAAACAAAAGTATGAAAGACTTGTGGGAAGTAACACACCATTTATCAATTATACTCCATCCGTTTCATAATATAGTTCCTATAGATTATTCTAAGTGTCAAACATTACAAATTTTGACCATATTTATAAATAAAAATAGGTACATCCAAAATACCAAATGCACATCATTGGATACATCATGGGTTATATTTTCATAATGTACATGTTTGGTAGTGTAGATATAGACAATTTTCTCTATAAACTTGGTCAAAATTGGCAAAGTTTGACTTTGAGAAAAATCTATATGCACTACATTGTGGAATGGAGGTAGCATGATATTTCATTGATGCGTCAAGCTGATAAAGCGATATAAAACGTGATAACAAGAATTGCTAATACATATTCACTACAGAAAGAAAAAGCTAAAATATAAGAACAAAACAAAATGAAACAACATGAAGAATGAGGAAGTATGAATTCCGTTCGTCACTTCTTGCAAAGTGAACAAATGGGTCTCATTGACCCAAATCCGACCACGTTACTATCGAGTCTCATTGAAGTCAACAATCCAAGAACATGGAACTGTGCATCAAACCATCACTCACTACCAACCAAGACTTGAATGTACAGAATTCCGAGACTAGGCCTCCAAGGTTGTCGCTTGAACCGGCAAAAGAATAAGTATAGCCAAAATCTTGAAAGTTTGTTCACCCACGTTCAAATGTCTTGGCCATCTTAGTAAGTTGGACGGACACGCTGAGAGTGGCAGACCATGGCAACACATGACAAAAAAAGAACACTGACTAAGCATCACTTGTGGATCAAGATCTTGAAGAAAAGAGAATGAGTTGGCCGCAATGTTGCCAAATCCAGCCTAAGACGGCCAAGACAGGAAATTTCATCCAGGTTTCGGATCCAACCAATCAAAACCGGAAAAAGGCCCAAAGACAAAAATGTTCCACAAGGTGACGATGCAAGTGTGTCATTGTTAGAGAGGGCACGTCCTGCAAGCAGGGGCATATGAACCAACTTTTCCAAAAAATGCATTTTAAACACATTTTAAAATGTCAAAAAAAATCAAACGAAAATTTCACGCATACATCTTTGCAATATGTGTGCCGGGCACAAAGTTTTGTGAGAACAATCTCTTTTTGTTTTGTCTCCGCAAAAAAGAAAAATTTCAGTGCTTCTACATAGCGTTCCACGACACTTTTGTTCAGTCTATTTTGCAAAGGCCAAAGAAAAAGTTATTTTTCGTGAAATTTTTTACGTGCACATAGAATGTGGAGATGTGTGCGAGAGACTTTTTTTAGAAATTTTTGGTATTTAAAAATGAGTTTTCTAAAATGGGTTCATCCATGCACTTCTCTATAAGAATTAAACAACAACCGTGTAGTAGGTGTCCGTGTAGGATTAGAAAAGAAAGATGAGTTCTAATAGGATTACTAGTCCTAGTCAAGTATTAGTCCCTTTCCCGGTATGCGGTGCATTGTGCTATAAGATCAGCCGCGATGACCCTTGTGATGTTGAGGGCGAGCGCCCCAGGAAGAGGATTCCCGCATGGTGATGTGGTATGCTACTATAATACCACGGTTGAAACGTTTAATCCAAAACAAAGAGCATGCCAAGTTGACGCAATGGCACAAAGAAGACCGTAAGAAAGACGAAAAGTTGAGAGTACCCGTTGATGGGTCGCGGTGGAGAAAAATCGAGAGAAAGTGGCCGGACTTTGCAGGTGACGCAAGGAACTGTTGGTTTGGTTTAAGTGCAGATGGCATTAATCCTTTTGGGGAGCAGAGCAGCAATCATAGCACCTGGCATGTGACTCTATGTCAGTGCTCATCCAAGGCCCCTAAGTAACCCGGCAATGACATTGATTTGTACGTAAGACCATTCACTACTAGGGAAAACTTTATACATAGAATCTTACCAGCAACGATCTTCAAAATACAACGCTACTGCTATTTAGCAGCAGCGCGTTCCAGGCAAACGTGATGTTGAAAGAAAAGTAGCAGTAGCGCGCTGCCACTAAACCACGCTACTGCTCTAATTGTCATGACCTCGCCGTCCAGCTAGTTATAGCAGTAGCGCCCTATAACGAACAACGCTACTGCTACAGATGTTAGCAGCAGCGCACTTCTTTCAAACTCGCTACTTCTAAGTTCAGCCCACAAGTTTAGTCCTACCTCGCTCCGCGAATAGGGTGTTTACCACCTTAAATATGCTACTCCTCAAACTACAAGCAGTTGGTCTTCACTGAACTCTATGTGTAGAATTTGTGGCCGCAATATGAGTCTTCTCCGGTTCCTACCGGAGAGGACTCATATTGACAATTCAGATTGTACACAAAAAGATCATTGATGGCCAATGTATTTTTGCATTTGACAGACAACTTAGCAGTAGCACTTTTAGTAGCAAAGCGCTACTGCTAGTCCAACTTAGCAGTAGCGTGCATCGTAGGGCATCACTACTGCTATTCTCGTTAGCTGCGGCACGTTTTCCTACACGCGCTACTACTAACCCTACCTTATCCCCACGCGCACGGCCGACCCCTCTCTCTCACTCACTCTCCCCCTCACTCTTGCCCACGCCGATAACCGTCGTCGTCCGTTGTCGCCGCCGCCGTCGTCCGTCCACCACCGAGGTACTCCCTCCTTCTGTCCTTCCTCCTCCCACCGCGCCCTCCTCCCTCCTCCTCCCACCGCGCCCTCCTCCCTCCGCCTGCGGCCGCCCCCTCCTCCCTCCTCCACCGGCAGCCCTCCTCCCACCGCCCCTCCCTCCTCCTCCTCCCACCGCCCCTCCCTCCTCCTCCTCCTCCGGCCGCCCCCTCCCCCTCCTCTCTCCTCCCTCCCTCCCTTGTCTATGTTCTTGCAAATCGTAGGTGTTTTGAATAAAATAGAAGTAAGAAAATTTAGGGTAGAACTAGGGTAGTAGAATTTTTAGCAAGTGTTTAATAGAAAATAGTTTATTTAGTAAGTAATTAATATAACTAGTTTATTTATATTAGGTACTTAATAGAACTAGTTTATTTGGTAAGTGCTTAATAGAACTAGTTTATTTATAGTAAGTGCTTAATAGAACTAGTTTATTTAGTAAGTAGTTAATAAAACTAGTTTATTTAGTAAGTAGTTAATAAAACTAGTTTATTTAGTGTTAGGATTATTTAGTGTTAATAAAACCATTGAAATGCAATGACCATCGATAAGTGGCATATGTTTTGCCGGAGTGTTGATTAATTTCTGTTCCGGCAAATTTCAAGCGCTCGATATGTCCTTTTTTAGCAAAGGTCATGCCGGATTTTTTGGGTTTTGCCGTCGAGTTATAATCTTTGAATTTTGAACACAGGAGATGTCTGATGATGATGGGATCCCGGAGTGCGGGTACTGCTACGATGACCGTGGTGTGTGCGACAAGTTTCCTCACTTGCAAAATGATAGGTTTTTCACCATGAAGCTGGAAGAGACCTTCGATGTTTGTACGGTACGCAACGACAAGCATTTCATCGTAATAAATATCATCACTTGTGCTTCTTTTGTTCAACGTGTAATTTATGGATTTTTTTTTCAATGCGACTAGTACATCTCGTGCCATGCTAGACCATATGTATTGGAGAAGCTTGGTTTTGGTTTAGATGACTTTGAGAATGTGGAGACGAGGAGGGCTCACTTAAGAACTAAACATGGTTATGAGCTTCTGGTTAAGTTCTACAATGCGGTCGATCACTCCCATTTTGGTTGCTCTAATTGGGAAGCTCTCTGCAAGGCATATGGATTTGAGGAGGGAATGCGAATAAGATTTGATATTCGTCTCGAAGATTATGATGATGATGATATCGACATCTGGGTGGATGTGGATATGCCGCCAGTTTTACCTAGATGCGAGTTTGTCAGACTAATTTGTTAAGTTCAGTAATTTATGTTGTTAATTTGAAAATATTTGGTGTTCGTCCGTACTAAACTTATTTATTTATAATTGTCAGCTTATTTCTTATCTTCAAGAAAAACTCAGAAGGTAGTAGACAACACATACTAGAGCTATGACTCCAAGCTTAATTGTGAGGAGAAAGGTTATCTTGTCTCATTCATAGAAGATGTTGAGGCCTTCAAAACCAGTCACTCTATCAGCCCAAATTATACTAGATACGTGCCACTAGTCCATAAATTGCTTGATGGTAACTTCATTGCCAAAAACTTGGTAAGATTTTGTTAATGGTGGTAACTTCATTGCATACATTATTCTTAAGTAAACTACATTGCTAACTATATATGTTACTATTTCGTTTTTTAACAAAAGCTCCCGAAGCAGGCTGTGCCTGACATGCTATGTACCGAAGGTGATATGCATATGGTTAGCTTACGACCAACTCCTTCGGAGGCTTACCATACTGCATACTCGATTTCTTCAAATGATGGAAGGCTCAAAATCAAAGAATGAAGCAAAGTGATGAATGCGCACACGCAAATAATTGGAGACAAAATGAATGTGCGCAAGCCACAAGTTGGAGATAGGTTTATGTCCATTCTCCATTATGGTGAAGGACCGGTTTATCTGTTTTATGGTATTTTAGCTAGGAGAGAAGAGTAGGTCCTAAGTATTAAGAAAAATTAGTTAGTGTTGATTATATATGACTATAATGTCTTAGAATTGATGGTGATGCTGAGTAGGAGTAGTGATTATGAGTACTATGATGATGAGGAGGAGGAGTTGTTATTATAACTAGTGACAAAGTTGTTATATAATGTCTCATCATGGACGAAAATGATGCTTATGAGGAGTTATATGACAATGATATATTATGATGATAAGTTGTTAATGATATTATGATGATGATGATGATGATAAGTTATTATGTCATTGGGTGAAACAACTGGGATTAGTTTCAAATGGATGGATCCAAAGTGACCATTGGTTACTTTGGATCCATGCACTTGAAACTAATCCAAAGTTCTTTCACCTAGTGATTTAATAACTCATTATGATGTTAAAACCATCTCTAAATTGCTATTGTATGAAAAATTGTATACAGGTGTATGAATATGACCTAAAATACAAAAGAAATGGAACTAGGAATAATATAGTAGCGATTGTTCCCGAAAGCGCTACTAGTAATAAGCAGTAGCGGTTGCCTGGGAAAGCGCTACTACTAAGTAGATATAGCAGTAGCGCGTGCCAGCAGGCGCTACTACTAAGCTTTAGCTGTAGCGCCTTATCAGTAGTTGCGCGCTACTGATAGGCTAAAAACCGGTGCTACTGCTAGGCTTTTCCCTAGTAGTGATTAGTTGAAGAATTTTTACAGTTGTAGGGCAAAAAAAGTGTGTGTGTGGGGGGGGGGGGGGGGGATAAGCACAAACAACAGGAATTTGACCTACAAGCGTTGCTGTTTGTAACCATCAATGGTTGGCATGCTCTTAGTAGCCTTTCAGGACAGACAAACAAGGGATACCACGCTTGCGCCCATTGTTTAGATGAGACCGAAGGTATATATTTGGATAAATGTAAGAAGAGTGTGTACCTGAGACATCGTCGATTTCTTCCGATCAAGTATCTCTTAAGAAAAGAAAGGCAATCATTTCAAATGTGAGGTAGATCACCGGAAGAAGCCTGACCACCATATATACTTGATATGATCAAGGATTTAAAAGTAATTTTTGGAAAGGGTCGTGGCGGATAATCTGTTCCGAATGACGCTGATGGACACGCATCCATGTGGAAGAAGAAATCTATATCTTGGGACGTGCCCTATTGGAAAATCCTAGAGGTCCGCTCTGCAATCGACGTGATGCACGTGACGAAGAATCTTTGCAAGAACCTGCTAGGCTTCTTGGGCGTGTATGGGAAAACAAAAGATACACCGGAGGCACGGGAGGACCAGCAACATATGCACGAAAAAGACGGCATGCATCCAAAGCAGTATCAATGTCGTGTCAGCTACGCTCTTATCAAAGAAAAGAACATCTTCTTTGAATTCCTGCTCAGTATGAAGGTCCCGTCTAACTACTCGTCGAATATAAAGGAAATAATAAATATGGCAGAGAAAAATTTTCAAAACCTAAAATTTTATAACTGTCATGTGATTATAACGCAATTGCTTCTGGTTGTATTGGGGGATCGCAACAAAGCAGGCGACCACCAGAACTCATCGTGAGCGTGCAACTACCTATAGCACAATCAAGGATACCACAAAGATTGGTAGTGTGTCAGCCTCATGAGCTGATGCCTTGAGCCAGACCAGGATATATTGAACGGCGATGGATGCTACTTTGGTGCGCTGGTTGCTACTCTGGTGCGCTGGTCTTATGGAGTCTTAGCACAACGACTTCCCGACTGTCTACTAAACAAGGTTTGCTCGGCCCTAGTGACGGAAGGGTGATGATGGCGGCGCGCCTTCGTCTCACTCCAATGCTTGTAGTCGTCGTTAGCTAGTCCACGAACATGGTTGTAATTTTTATTACCTCTGTTGTTCTTTATACTGCCATGATTGAAAAAGAATAGATTGAAAGTTTCTCAAAAGAAAACAAATGAAAGTATGTCATTTCTACACAAGTTCTGGTTCCAAAGGAGCATTCTCATAGGTCGCTCATCACATGTGTTGGCTCTTGCGCTGACGCCATCTCTGCTGTAGACGCTGGCAGGTGGCCCCGGTCATATGGTATGCCCCATTCAAAAGAAAATATGGGTCCACCCTTAGCAGTTGTTTGGATAAAGAGTAATAGCAATAGGTTAAAGTAAAACTTGTTTTAAGTTGGTTTTTGGGATACCAATTTTATTAATAACTCAGTAAGGTATGTGCTTATAGAGAATCATGTTTGGATTAGGAAAGCCTTAAATTGGTTTGCACATAACTGTGTTTGACTTTATTTGGATGCAGATGGGCCGACGTGGAAAATATATGAGCCTAAGAAATAGGATCAAAGCAGATAACTTAAACACCCCTAAAAAAAGGAGATAACTTAAACTCATTTTTCTGAAAACTAGTTTTTTGGGTTTTACAGAAATTAATTCTGGATATCCTCAAGATAGTTAGATAAAACAACAAAATTTAGTAGTTTTTTTTTTGAACGGACAGAATTTAGTAGTTTGTTACGGTGCTAAACAAGATCAAGGAAAACTAGTTTCTGAAGGACTCTTCATCCAAACAACCCCTTAGGGTGAAGCCGTGAAGGTAGTGCATTGACGGTTTAAGGAGGAGTATTGTTCTTTGAACTTTCATGTGAGAAGTGATGAAACAGGGTCGGAGTAGTATACATGCAATCAAATATTTTTAGTTTTTGAGAGATATTAATGAGAATGGAGAAAAACAATCGGGAAATCAGCATGGACGTCTCCCCACAACAACGCCCGGCGACCAATCATGGGCGGCTGCAGTGGTAGCAACCCACCGATTCGTGGAGCTTTGGTTTCTGGATAGGCATGCATGTTCTAAGTTCATATCACCGGAAAAGATAAAAGGAGTCGCAAAGTTCATAGGGAAAAAAACGAAGAAATGAAAGCAGCTTTCTTAGCACAAACCAGAAACTAGAGCAGATTCGAAAGCACTGACCTGGAGGGAGCGGTCTTCCGGCCTGGATCGAGCGTAGACCTCTTCATTACCGGCTAGAGATGCATCCAGAGCAGGTATGTTCGGCCTGGAGTATATAGTTGTAATTAGTACTCCCTCCGTTCCTAAATACTCCCTCTGTTCGCGAAAATGGATGTATCTAGACGTATTTTAGTTCTAGATACATCCATTTCCAAGACAAGTAATTTCGAACGGACGGAGTACTTGTCTTTCTAGAGATTTCAATAAGTGACTACATACGACGCAAAATGAGTAAATCTACACTTTAAAATATGTCTACATACATTCGTATGTTAAGTCCATTTAAAATGCCTAGAAAGACAAGTATTTGGGAACGGAGGGAGTAGTACATTATTAATAGTTAACTAAGTAGCGAATATTCCAGCTGGAAAAGCTTGGCTCCCTCCACGGTTGGTACTCGATGGAGAAAATAGCCACTTGCTTAGGAGATAAGCATGTGATGCATTCAAGATTTAAACAATCAAAGAAAACCACTCTTTTGGTCTCCCTCGGCGGCAGGTACTCGAGATATATATATTTTGTTGTTTGCGCGGTAGGAGCGCTTTCACATGTGTCCAGTCAGTGGACGTGATTGTTTAATTTGCATCACTGTCCAACAATATTATTTCTCGCTCCAATCCAGGATTGGATACTGACTTGCGGCCTGTTCCAGAACAGAACTCAAACTGTACTACAACCGTTGCATTATTGGTCACAGTAAATTAGATCTTCTGAAGTTTTCACCAAAAGCACTGTCTCATGAAGGCGTGTACCTTGGCTGGGGCAGGTATTATTTGGTGCTAACAGCTTAATTCGTTCAAGGTAGACGGTGTGGATTTCTTCATGGACTTGCCTGTAATTTTTTATTCGTATAAGAAAGTTTTGTAAGAGTTGGTTTTATTTTATATTCCCTTTCCTAAATATAAACATTTTTAGGGATTCCAATACGGACTTTTGTGGGTCAAAAAAAAAGAGAAAGAACAAAGAGAGACAGAACACCTAACACAAGGCAGTATGTAAAGAAATTAAAGGCTTTTGGTTTCCTTCCGGCTTCCCTACTGAACAACACCTAGGGCGCGTTTGGTTGGGCCCAACTAGGCCCGCGCGGGAAGGAAATGAGCTGTTTGGTTGGCTGCATACACTGTTGGGCCTGCATAGCACGGAACTTAAAGCACCTCTGAGCCTGGCTCGCTGGAAACGCTCAGATTGGTAATTTCTTGCGAGCCAGGCCAAAGCAAGCGAACGGGCCCTTGCACAAGTGGAGACGGAAGGGATGTGAGATGATTACGTGAGGTATTCTTCAACCTATAGTAAGCTTCTCTCTAATCTACTCTCTTCCTTGTCCCTCTGATCTACATAACGGTGCTTCGATTCAAGGTAAACTCTACACGAAAAAGATGCACCTCGATGCTACGGTTCCATTCAAGCGGTCGGTTCGTAGTTTCGTCGGCCGGAACTTCTTTATTTCGTGTTCCCGTTTGAAACTATTCTGGACGAATTTTATTAGATTCGTCGCGCACGATCGATCGTTTGAAATTTCCTTTGACCAGCAGCCTAATCTCGCAGTTCTGTACAACATTATCTTGTAAGTCTTTGATTTCGACGGTCGTAACTTCATCTCTTTTTGAATAGCAGTCTAGTGCACTCACGCCGCCGTGTCGAGCTCCTCTGTCCTCTTCTCAGAGCCCTCCTATTCGTCCTCTCGACGTCGACGCCCTTCCCCTTGATCTCCTTGCCCACGTCCTACTACACTAGAGTCGTTTCCAGCGTCGCTCATCTCGGCCTACCCTCTGTCGTCCTCCTACTGCACTGACGTTGCAATGGTGCGCACACTGCTTTCTTGTGTCCTCTACCTCCGTGCACACTGCAGTTCGTCGCGAAACAGTGTGGATTTGGCTGGGGCAGGTATTATCTGGTACTAACAGCTTAATTCGTTCAAGGTAGACGGTGTGGATTTCTTCATGGACTTGCCTGTAATTTTTTATTCATATAAGAAAGTTTTGTAAGAGTTGGTTTTATTTAATATTCCCTCTGTTCCTAAATATAAACTTTTTTAGGGATTCCAATACAGACTTTTGTGCGTCAAAAAAAGAGAAAGAACAAAGAGAGACAGAACACCTAACATGAGGCAGTATGTGCAGAAATTAAAGGCTTTTGGTTTCCTTCCGGCTTCCCTACTGAACAACACCTAGGGCGTGTTTGGTTATCTGCATGAGGCCCAACTAGACCCGCGCGGGAAGGAAACGAGCTGTTTGGTTGGCTGCATACACTATTGGGCTTGCATAGCATGGAACTTAAAGCACCTCTGAGCCTGGCTCGCTTGAAACGCTCAGATCGGTAGTTTCTTGCGAACCAGGCCAGAGCAAGTGAACGGGCCCTTGCACAAGTGGAGACGGGAGAGATGTGAGATGATTACGTGAGGTCTTCTTCAACCTCCAGTAAATTTCTCTCTAATCTATTCTCTTCCTTGTCCCTCTGATCCAATGTTGGGGATATCGCTTATCGGGAACTTATCGGCCGACCCATGATAAGGGATAAATCAGCCATTTTATCGGCATATCGTTCGATTTATCGCCATATCGTCTGATTTATTGGTCGATTTATCTTATCGGTCAGACATCGGTAAGCGATAAATCGGCCGATTTATCAGAATATCGGAAGATATCTTGAACAGTGCTCTGATCTACATAATGGTGCTTTGATTCAAGGTAAGCTCCACACGAAAAAGATGCACTTCGATGCTACGATTCCATTCAAGCGGTCGGTTCGTAGTTTCGTCGGCCGGAAGTTCTTTATTTCGCGTTCCCGTTTGGAGCTATTATGGACGAATTTTGTCAGATTCGTCGCGCACGATCTATCGTTTCAATTTTTTTTGACCAGCAGCCTAATCTCGCAGTTCCGCACAACATTATCTTGTAAGTTTTTGGTTTCGACGATCGTAACTTCATCTCTCCTTGAACAGCAGTCTAGTGCACTCATGATGCCATGTCGAGCTCCTCTGTCCACTATTCGTCCCTCTCGACGCCGACGCCCTTCCCCTTGATCTCCTTGCCCACGTCCTACTACACTAGAGTCGTTTTTGGTGTTGCTCATCTCGGCCTACCCTCTGTCGTCCTCCTACGCACTGACGCTGCAATGGTGCGCACACTGCTTTCTTGTGTCCTCTGCCTCCGTGCAGACTGCAGTTCGTCGCGCCGTCGACGGGGTCGATCATCTTGGCCTCCTCTCTCTCGTCCCACTACACTGGAGTTATTTTCGGCGTCGATCATCTCGGCCTCCTCTCTCGTCCTACTGCACGGACGATACCATGGCGTGAGCACCGCATTCTCCTTCTTTGTCCACAGTCTTTGCGCGAGCACCGCAACTAGTTCGTCGATGGTGTCACTCGCCGTGCCGCCGATGGGGTCGCTCGCCCATGACTCCGTGCTCATCATGTCGGACACGGCGCCACGGCCACTATCCACCGCAGTCGCCATGGTCCGGCACACACTGCATTTCTTATTTGCCTTCCTCTGCTAGCTCTTAACCCTGTGTGCTAAGTCCAAGTGCTAGCTCTTTATCATACCCCATGCGGGCAACCAAACAGCGTGTAGTTGTATGCGCCGAGACAATGTAGGCAATCAAACAACGTGCCAAAGTTGATCCCCTAATGCAGGAAGTCCATATGTAGGCAACCAAACAACTTGCAGATGTCGCATATGAAGCTGTTTTGCCAGAGCCAGGTTGAGTGGAGAAGGGTATGCAACGCAGGTAATGTAGCCGACGGCAACCAAACACTCCCCTATTGGTTGATGCCGGCCAGGATCCATTCATAGACAATAAGGCATCCCTTCCTAGCTCTGTTGCTTTTAGCATTTTATTTTGAAAAATAACGACGAAAAAGCAGACTAAGATACACAAAAAGAAACAAAAAATGGAAATTAGTAATGCAAAACACATTAAAAGAGTTGTCACATAGAGATTCAAGAACCTCGACTTTGATATTAGCACTCTGGCAAAAATTTGAGAAATCCCTCTTGAGTGATTTTAGAGCCTATTGGGTAAGATGAAAACCAAAAAATAGAAACCATCATCAGGAAGATAAAAAATACTAAAAATATACAAAAAAACAAGATAAAAACATACATCCTTTAAAAAACCGACCAAAGCATCCTCTAACATCTTCCTCCTAGATACAGACTCCTTTTAGAGTGAAGAAACAGGAAAAAAGAAACAAAAAAGGGTCTATCTAAGGCACATCTAGATATGACATAGTTATGTCACATCTAACCTAATGTCCATTATATTTGTGGTCTATTTTTTTGTCCCAGTTTTTTTGTTCCTTGTTGCTGCCTTATTTGTGGGAGCTTAAATGTGACATCCTTAGAAAACATCTATGTGTGAATTAGACAAACTGAAGGAAAAAACCTGTTACACAGGTAAAATAGAACAAGAAAACAAAAAAAAAAGGAAAACAAATTAAATCGAGCATACATCATCGCTGGATGCGCTGCTCTCCTCCAGACTATCGCTGTGTGATAAATCATTGTCAGGATCGTAGTTGGCATCATAGCCAACACTGGAAGATCTATGACCTGCATGATCTGCACCCCTGCATGTATGGGGGAGGTGAAAAAACTGAAAAAAAATATAGCCTTGAGATAATATTAAACCTCCAGAATAACACCCCCCCCCCCCCTTCTCATATGACGTGTTAATTTGAGGAATGTTCAAACTATAAAAAAAAGAAACGGAAAAACTAACGCCCACACGTGTGGGCGTTTGCATATCGCCCACACGCCTCCATCACCATTCATTTTGTCACGTATGAATAGATGACATCAGCAGATTTTTTTTTTTGGTTTTTGGCTTAAAAATATTTTATCTCCTAATTAAAAAAGCGAATTAAAAATCCGTTTTCACCATTAAATCCGTCTCGACGAGATCTTCAAAACTAGAGATGATGTTGATATATTTCGACGAAATTTTTTTTGCCCAAAAGTTGCCATGATGTTTACACTATAGTTGCCATAGTGCTTAAACTAAAGTTGCCATGTGGCAATTTTAGTTGGTAGATCTTGGCAATTTTAGTCTTTTGATGATGGCAATTCTAGTACTTTAACCATGAAAATATTTTTTTGTATGAACCATGGCGATTTTAAGTGCATGTATCATGGCAATTTTAGTTTATGGTGCATGACAAGTCTAGTTTCTTAATTCCCCGTTTTATAATATGTTAAAATTTACTTTTAAATGTAAAAGAAAATAGCTGAAACATATCATGGCAACTTCAGTGTAAATATTATGGCAATTCATGTGCTATAGACATGACAACTTTTAACCAAAAAAAATTCGCCGAAATATATCAATATGAAATCTAGTTTCGAAGATCTCGTCGCGAGGGATTTAATGGTGAAAACGGATTTTCAATCGGAATTTTCATTTAAGAGATAAAATATTTTAAAAACTGAAAATCTAAAAAGATTTCCACATGTATGCATACGGTGACATGGCGTAGTCTGTGTGTTATATGGCGTGTGGGCGGGTTTGGCTCCCACCACACGTGTGGGCGTTAGCGTTGTCCAAAAAAAAAACACGAAAATACACACTAAGAAAAAATGTGAACAGAACCTACTACAGCCTGATAAAGTTATCTAACCTCCCAGACTGGATAATGTGATAATCAGGCGCTATATTTACACAGCAAACAAAAAGTTAAAACAGGAAACATAGTTAAACTGAACTTTTACAAAACACAGTTAACTTCAGTTTAACAATGATGTAGCCGACTAGCCGTTGACCGAAAAACTAAACAAAGGAGGCCCTTCGTCTTGGATAGGAGTTGATATTTCACAACTGGAGCACAACCTAATCGCCCATCTCATCGTACATGTCGAGTTCTTCAGTTATGTGCAGGGACAAAAACAAAAAAAGGCCAGATACAAAAAAATAAATTCAGAGAAATTAGATCATGCGGCTCTAATTTTTTACTGTTCAATTGACCCTGAATGCAAAACATAGCGATACTAAACATCTGTTTAAACAAAATGTCAGAAAACAAAAGGATTTACTAAAACCATCAAGCCTCCCCTAAACCATTTCCAGAACGAAAAAAGATTTACTAAACCTGAATAATCTATGGGACATGCTTGAAAACTGAAATAATCTAGTATAACATCACACTTGGCTTAGAAATGACTACAGAAAACAAGAGTTGAGGGTTACATGCCGCCCCCCTGCTTGTATAAACACATAGATTAGACGCACGTTGGATACAAAAAAGTGCTGACTAAATGGACTCAAAAAATGAAAGTACAGAGTAACAAGGGTTAGATCCCATTGCATATAACTAGTTTCAGACCATCTACTGCCTTGTTAATTAGTGCATATCAACTACTTTCAGATGATCCACTAAACATTCTGCAGGAAAGCACTCAACTCTCAGGAATATCACGACCATTACTAATTCAAACTAAGCCAGCAAAATCAAGCTGACAAATGATACTCTACAGTTTCTTCACTGTTGGATATTTGCCCTCAGGATTGGTCACATCAAATCACATTGATTCAGTTACCTCCCCCCTGATCATCTACAACATGCATCAGGCCTTCTAGATCCTTACAGTAAACATACTATATTGAAATTTCATTCAGACTAAAAGGGGATCTACATCCAAGACCAAAAGAGGGGCCTCTGATCATCTACATCCACCAACGAGTTTCTTCATATTAGTACTCCTACAGAGAGAGAAAACACAATCATTCAGTTCTACCTCTGATCATCTACAAACATGCCTCTGGGTCTGGGCCTCTAGATTCTTACGATAAACATACAAAAAGTGAAATTCCACTCAGACTAAAGGAGATATACGTCCAAGACAACACCGAGGCGGAATTGCTGACCGGAATTAGGGGAAACGCGCGGAGAGGTGCCTGCAACAAATTCAGGAGCGTTTCTGATGAACAACTCGAAAACTCGACAGGAATGAACTAAGCTATGACACAAATTCCTTCCAAAACGATCGAACTTAACCACGTCGACCTGAATCAAGCGCGAAGGTCTGTACCGGCGACAATCACGACGAAGTAGGAACTGATTAGGGCAAACACAGGGGGGGGACGAATAAATACAATGTGCCCCACCGGCGCCGGCGACTACAGCCGCCTCCGCCGACTGGAGCTTCCTGGTGGCGAGCGCGACGGGGCAGCTCGGCCGAGCTCCTCTCCAGGCGAGCACTGTTGGGACAAACCCGGTCCAGCGATGAACGCCGCGTACCCTCCGGCGACACGAACGCCGGACGAACCTCTCTCTCTCTTTCACCCGCTCGAACAGAGATAAAAGAAGGAGCACAACACACTGGATTTTTCAGGCGACGAACGCCATGCCGCACAAACGGCGCCACGCCGACGAACGGCGCCTCGGCCGCACGCACGACCTATTCTTGTTTTTACCCAGCTCAAACTGTGGCTCACACCACGTACAAGGGGGGGCTTTTTATGCCCAGGTGCACTCACACGATCTAGTTGCCAAACCGGCCATTAATCACGCACGGATGATCCCTATCTCTCCTAGAATATCTCTAAGATCTGCACTACCGGCTAACAACCCAATCGTGCATGCATATCTCCTAACGTGCTACATGCACTAGCTGGCTCCGGCCGCTCGGAACGGCCTGCCCAACGCGCCGGACGCACGAACGTGACACACACATAGATGAACATGGCGAACCGTGGTTTATTCCTAACAAGCACCACTCCCTACAAGCTGTCCTTCCCTAGGAGGACACACCGCGCGCCATCTCCGCTGCTAATCACCGGTGAGGAGCCCCCGTTTTCCCTCCGCCGTCTCGGCCCCGCCTCGACCTAAGGGCATCTCCAGCCGCGCCCAGGAAGGCCTCCCCAGGCGTTTTTTTCGCGCCGGCGCCGAAAAAACGGCTCAGTCGCGCCCCCAGGAGCCCGATTTTCGCCGGCTTGGGTCGAAAATAGCGCCGGCGGACCCAGCCCGAACCCGGCGCGCTGGGGGGCGCCCGGGGGCACCGGGCGAACTGTTTTAGCGCGAAAAAGCCGTGGGCCCGCCGCGTCAGCGACACGGCTCTCTTCTCGGCCCTTCGTCGTCCTCATCGCTTCGTTTCCCGCGGCGAATCAATGACAAAGCTGCCGCGCGCTACCGCGCCGGTCAGCCTGCGCCATTGATGCCTCACGGGCGGCGCAGTGAAGACCGGACGATGCGCGTCCCTCGCCCTCCCTCGCCCGCCACGCGTACACACGGTGGCACGCGCGTGGGCGGCGCCCTCGGCCTATATATGACGCGCCCCGACGCACTCGGCGACTCACACACTCTCCCCCGTCATCGTTCCTCCCTCTCCTCTTCTCTCTTTCGCCGTCACCAGTGCACACCCATGGCCGAGCGCTTCCCAGGCGACGGCGCGGCGGCGAACGGCTTCGGCCGCCGCCATCTTCATGAAGACGAGACTCGCCACCTTTACGAGGCCGAGTACCCGGTCCCGCCGGACATGCAGGTGCCCGGGACGTGGAGGATCAGCGCGGGCGGCATGCCGGTGCCCCCGGTACCCACCGGCGCGGCGCGGCGTGCGGAGATCACACGCATCCGCTCGAACCTGCCGCGTGCGGCGAGGGAGGGGCCACGGTACGTCCCCGACAGCCCGCTCTGGGACCCTTACTTCCGCCGCCGTCACGCCCAGCAGCTCGAGGCCACCAACGGCGTCGTGCCCTCCGGCAGGCTCAACGACGCCGGCCGGCGTCGGTGGTGGGGCGTGCCCGGGCGCACGTTGGAGGCCGTCCTCGAGTACATCGAGGGCGGCAACACGCCGCGCCTCGAGTACCCCGATCCCCCTTCCTTCTCACGCCGCCGGGGGAGCTCCTGGACCCCGAGGCGCATGGAGACCGGGGGGTCCTCCTCCTCATCCGGCGGCTCGCCCTGCCTCCGCCCCGTCAAGCCGGAGCCTCAGGGTACGCCGGTCAGCGCGCGCACCCGCAGTTCCGACATCCGCATCGGCGCCAACGCCCCGCCACCCACCGGCCGCTTCGTCCTCGTCGAGCCCAAGCCGGAGCCCGGCCTCCCCCGGAGTACGAGGAGATAGCCCGGCGCGGCTTCTCCGACGAGGACGCCATGCGGTGGGCGCGGGAGGACTACCTCCGCGACGAGACGGTCCGGCAGCGCCGGGCCCTGGAGGAGATCGCCGCCCGCAAGCGTGGGCGCGAGGACGTGCACGGCGTCGTGGTCCTCGACAGCGACGACGACGACCACGCCGCCCCCAGACCGTCCAACCCGCCGCGCCAACCGGGGGAGGGATGCAGCAGGGACGGCGGAGGCGTAGGCGGGGGCGGCGACGACGACGGCAGTGACTACACGCGGTTCTACAGCCTCCTCGGCATGTAGAACCGCGTGGGAGGGCGGCGAGGCGGGCGGCGAGGGAGACGGCGGGGGTAGCCCGTGGTAGTTTTTTTCTTTTTTATAAAATATGTTTAAGTTTGAACGAACTCGCCGATGTTTGCGTTAAATTTGAGTCGTTTTTCGCCGTATTTGACTTTTTTGACTAACCGTGGGCGCCGCGACTGGGGGGCATCACGCCCCCAGTGCGCGGTTTAGCGCCGGTGCGCCCCCAGGGGGCGATTTTTTGCCCCTCCTGGAGGGCCAACGGCTGGAGATGCCCTAACTACACAACAAAAAGCGGCCGTCCTACAAAACTAAATAGAAAATTCAAAAGCACATTTTTTTTCTTATGATAATACGTGTCTCATTTATATTATAAAGATCAAAGTACCAAGTCACGATAAAGTCCCACATGACAAAACCGACATCTCATCTTTGAGCTTGACACCAACGTTCGTCACCTGCCTCCGGCACCACCATATCAGGTATCGAGGGAAAAAAATGACGAATCACCTCCTCACCCGAGCTCGACGCAGCTCCATCGCTGATATGAAGCTTTGTGGACCTCCAATGTGGCTCATCAAAAGTAAAGGTCATTGTCGTTGAACGAATCAGACCGGGGCAACACCTACCATCCATCAACCACGAACTCAGCACACATTCCGTCTTTCAAATGTCATCAATGCAGACCATAATCTACATCTGCTCCTGAACTATCTCCCAAGCTTCGTGCCGACAAGGACACATGTCCATCACAAAGATGTCGTCGCCACGATATCACTGCTTGAACCGACTGGTTTCCAAATCCATCGCTGACCATAGATACGATCGTCTCGCCAGAAAAGAATATGGAGCTTATTTATTCAGCATCGCCGTCGCCGCCACCAAAAGCAAGACATCGAACAATCCAAAAAATCTAAGCTACCAGGACCTAGAACCTAAAGCTAAAACGATCCACACGCGCGGGAAAACACATGACGCGTCATGGAGCTATACGTAACAAAGGAGGACGAACGAGGCGCCAAGATTCGTGTGGATCGAAAAGACTGAAAAACAGCCTGAGACGAATTCATTTTCAGACGACTGAAAAAATAGCAAAACTGAATACTCATACTAACTGAATTTTACATAAAAAATGCTGGTGCTGCCGAAAGCAATAATATCAGCATTTATTCCTGCAAACAAATTGTGTAACTAACGATAAAACTGAGCACAAGGCACGAATTCGGTATGGACCCTGGAGTTAAAGGAAAAAGTCATGAGGCCAAGACATTCCTCGTTCCTCTCATCAGACAAACAAGCAGCGGGCAGAAGTGCTTGTACATTAGCCAAACCTTCTGATCTTCATCGCAGTTGAGCTTAACAGATGTGACATTTCAATTTTATTCCAAGAGGAACAACAGACTTCTCAAGACCATCATGCTAGCATCTCAAGGCACTGATCATACATGACTTGCGAAAGCATTGTTAATCGAGCACTCATAGATAAAAGATGCGTTCTATCATTGTTCATCTGCACAAGGCTTTCTTCCTTCCGACCCTCCACAGAGCACATTATGGCATCGTCACCAAAGGCATATATTTACACATAACATTAGCCTCTGCTTAATTAACCCTCAGCCGAGCCGAGAGCTTACAGAGATACTGTACAGCCAGCCATGGCACACAAGGCACACAAATAGGAGTAGTTGCTGCTTTATTATTTTGTTACTACGGTTTATATGATGGTTTTAGGAAATTAATTGTGGCACTCCAGCTGCTTCATTTTCCCCTCCGTCGACTGGGTCGAACTGGCACCGGTAGAAGCTGCAAGCCAAGAATCTTAAGCAACCAAACTGACTAACCAAAATATATTATTATCCTCCAAAAGCACGGGAGTACCAAATTTCTAGTGCAATGAAAACAATTAACACCCCAACAAAGCAAGTTCACAACAATAACATCACGAGCGCTGTGCTACAAAAGTCACAAAATCCTGCTCCAGCCGGATGCAACAGACCCATGGCACACGCACAACCATGCCATATATGAGAATGTACTAGTACAAGCATACAACAGATAATAGAGTTTCACAAAGGAAGTACAACACACAATAATCGCAGTCTTACACCAGATCAACAAGCGCAGAGTCATCACAAACGCAACGTCTTGATTACATAAATCGTAGAGGACATGCATCGACCGAGTGTAGCTCCTACCTCGATCACCTTTAGGCCATCTTGCTCTCCTTCATCTAGGGTATTGCAGTAGCAGCAGGCCGCTCCAGGATGCCAGCATGCATAAGCAGCGCCCAGACGTGCGTCACAAACTCGCCACCTTCAGCAAGAAGTTCAATGTGACCAGCCACATTATCAGATGGGGCGATATACACCAGCATCTCTGCCCAGAAATCCGCCAATAGATCCCAACGGATCACCTGATCCTCCATGTCCTCCAACAACTTTCCTAGCCCGACACCCTTGCTCAACAGTTGTGCGGATGTTGCCTCTGTTGCAGTTGCATCAGCTACATTTGATGGAACTTCATCAACGACATTTGGCAGTCCTCTAAGCTTTTCATACCTCTCCCTCGGCGATACGAGTCCTTGAAGTGTTTTTTTTGCTTCTTTCTCCAGCTCATCGAGCGTACACTCTGACTCTATTGGACGGCCTGGAAGCAACTTCGGGGCACAAGCTACCAAGTATGCGACATACTTGGACAAGCTAGTGGCAACACCTCGGTTTGGATGCACATCATTTTCATTGGGGCCTGCGATTGTTTCTGAGATCTCGCAGTAGCTAGTCGCGACATGCCATACTAGTATGCTGTGAGTGAGAGTAAATTCATCGTCCATCTGACATGCCCAGCATAGTTGATCACTCGTGCCATGTTTCATCAACGCCGATGCTCCATTTGATAGATGCCCATTGATTGAGTTCTTGATAACCCGTGCTACTGCCTTCTTCACCTCCGTTGTCAACTCTACAGGACTGCCTGTCTTCCTACTCTGAAAGCGTTGCTTCAACCGATCCCAAGAACTGGAGCTGAAGGAATCAAGGACTGTGTACTGGCCAATGGTGTTGCGCCAGTAGCGAAGCCATCTATGAGGTCTTCCTAGAAGCAAAAGAAGCCTCTCAATATTGGCATTCCCTTGCCAGGATGGATGTGTTGCGTACTTACAAATAAAGAATACCTTCGCCCAGTCAGAGGCATAGTAAGACCAGAGCTCCAACAGTTGGAATATTGACAGCACACTGAAGGCTGCTATAGTAACCACAACGTCACGTGTGCTGGTTTCGACCAAAAGATCATCCAAAATAGAAACTTGCTTGTTTGAAGCACTAATAGCCCATGTGCCCAGTCCAATATAAAAAACTATGGTGGCAAGTGAGGTAGCACAATAGAACTTCTGGCTGCTATACATAATGGAAGCATACTTGGTGAAGAAGAAGTCATACAGAAAAGCAAGCTCTGCTTCAATCACCTGGAATGCTCTTTCATAGTCTTGTTCTGTTTGCAGCAGCCCATCAAGAACAAGAGCACGAGACTTGTCAAGCTTAGATTCAGGACAGCTGTAACCAAAGTATCGCCGAACCACAAGATGGAACAGAGCAAATGAGAGACATAGATCTTTGAGGCGACGGATATGAGGACTGTTGGAAGATGACAAGACACCGATGTTGTCGCACCAAATTTTATCAAGTGTTATTGGACAATAGCTATTTCCCGGTGCATTGTGTATGAGAACTGGATACTTGTATCCCTGCATGGTGCGGGGGTTGTAGGACGTGCTGGTTTGGTGCTCACGCTTCATGTAGTCGGCCAGACACTTGATGCCATTCTCTGCCGTTGGTTTGCTCGCTAAGGATGCAGCGCCAAAGTGGTAACCGATTCTCGTTGCCCATGGCCACACAAAAATAAAGGTCACGACTAAATCAATGCGCCCAAGAAGGTCCTTAGCGGCAAAAGCAAAGTTGCCTAAAACAATGCCCATGTAGTACGCGGAAAAGAAAATGTCGCAACTGGACTCACCAAGCTTCTGGACTGATATTGCCATGGTACCCCCAAAATAAAGCATGGCCAGAAACATCGCCCACACTAGGAAAAGTCCGTTCTTGATTAGCTGCTGCTGCATCAATCCTAGTGTGTAAGAGAGAAGTGGAAAGGACAGTAAGAGCACTCCCTCGACTCAATATCTGATAATTATGCTCTTACAATGACGCCGCATGGGCGCTCCAATGGCAAGGACGATCATAAACACAGCCACCACGATCACGAAACCTTCCACGCGGTATATGTTGTTCCTTGGTTTTCAGATGGTCGTTGATCCAACTCTCTGTGTAGTTTCTGCATGCTTGTTTTTCCATGGCTGTATTCATTTCCCTCTGCATACGATTATTCAGGTAGAGAGGGTCAAATTAATATAGCAATACGGACAAACATATCTCTATATACTACTTACTTTCCTTACCTTCTGAGTCAACTTCACTTCAGTTTACTTATCAAACTTCTCCTCAAAATATAAGCTAAATTACGGGCAGGATTGAAAAAACATTTATTTACACAATCACATTAATATGGGCAGGTAAATCACAAGTTAACGTACTAGAATATTTATATCGCCTTCCAACGCAGGGGCATTGTCCTAGTACACTGCTAATATAGCATGCATGGGTCAGGGATTTTTTCTTTCACAGTCGACCACAAACTGGACAAAAACATGTTGTACGTTGGGGTAAGGTAGGGTGCTCAAACACTCATGGATACGGAATGAGAGCTAAAATGTCCTCTAGTAACCGCGCGGGCCCTAGAGCGTATCGAGGCACTATCAAATCATGCACCTATCATTCTTGATTCTAATTCTAAAAGTCCATCTGCTCGCCACCTTTTAAAGTTTGAATTGGGATCGATGGTTGCACCGGGAAGGCTTTGCAGACATAGTTAAAGAATGTATGGGAGAGGCCCGCCGTTGGTCGTACACCGTACCTATTCAAAGATGATACTTTAAAATAAGGGCTACAAGGCAATACGTCTCTGAATGGGCGAAGTACACCAATGGGATGTAAAGAAGAAAAGCAATGCATGTCCACCACCATGATGACCTCGAGACTCACATCTTATCTCGACAAGATATTGAATTGAAAAATCAATTTAATGAGAAGATTGCATGTGTTTTGGGAGAAAAGGAAATCAAATATTACCAAAGATCTAAAGCCGACTTCATATTGGAGGGAGACAGTAATACATGATACTTTCAATTAGTTGCCAATGTTCGACACGGGAAGAAGTGCATTTTTAGTCATCAACAAGGTGAGGAGTGGATCGAAGGTCAGGAATAGCTCAAAAGATATATCACCAATTACTACAAATCTCTTTTCAGGGCGCCGGACGAAGGAAATTTCACCCTTGATGAAACCTGAACAGATGATATTCCACGAGTCATGGCAGAAGAAAATGATACCCTCATGGCACCTTTCTCTGAAGCGGAGGTGAGAGATGCGATGTTCCAAATGGAACATAACAAAGATCTAGGCCCTGATGGCTTCCGATGTTGACAGAACATTAAATACCATGGTATACCTAAAAGTCATTTGTATGAGCCCATCAGAGGTATTTTTACGTGGCAAAAGGTTAGGCTAAATGAAAAGACATATTATGGTAGAAATATCTCGTACATATGGTATAAACAACCGAATATGCAGAACGAAAGCAACTGCAGAAGATCCTCGAGAAGTTCCTTGACATCAGCCATGACGCATTCGGGGGATGAACCCCCAAGCAGACGAGACACGCGTCATCCAAGAGGGATGTCCTCGCGGAGCACTCCACCGACTAGGCATTAACTGCCCGGCCAGTCTACTTTGCGTAGCCCAGCGCAGGGCTACGGGTAGGGCCATCATCACGACGACCCAAGGGGCGAGTGACAAGATCGAACGTTGGCGTGGCGTAAAGCAGGAGGAGAGCGGTGTGGCGCGTCACATCAGAGGAAATAGTCGAGCATCTGACACATTCCAATGTCAGCTCATCTATTGCAGCATGACAGGAGCAAATGGACTGCTCCCACTGACCATAATTTGTATATCGTTTTGTATATTTTCATAGACCAAATGTGGTACCCACAAGCCTATATAAGGGGGGCCACGGTTGAATGAGGGACAGGCAAACATACATCAACAACACCACCTACAACCACGAGCAAGACCAAAGCATAGTAGCTAGGAGGAGGAAGAGAGTTAGGAGTGTTCGGGCACTCTAGCTAGTTCCCTGACCACCACTGGTCTCACCCCGACGACCACCTTTGTAACACTCAAGCACCTGTACTCCCCATTTTTTATCAATACCAATAGGACGTATGGTTTTACGCTAACATGACAGCCTGGACCTGTAAAAAAATCACCTGTGTCCTTGTTTTCTTGCATGCCTTTCATAGTGGATCGACAAGGTGTTTAGTCCCTGGCCAAACTCACATACAAGGTATCCTTGATCCCTGGTGTTTGGAGAACACAGTCCGACATATTTCTTCAAGACTGACCTATTGGAGTTATTCAATTGTCTTCGTGTCGGCTAACTTGACATATTCCATCTTAATTTTGGCGAGATCATTTCTATGACGTAAATTAAGGAGGCTAGGCGAATCCAACAAGATAGAACCATATGTCTCCTTAATGTCAGCTTCAAAATTTTCACCAAAGTAGCTAGTAATTGGTCAACGCGGTTGCTGACAATGTTTTTCCGACCATCTCAAATATCTTTCATGCAAGGAAGGAATATACTCGAGGGAATAGTAATCCTACATGAGACCGTTCACAAGATGCACCAAAAAAAAAAATGAGTGGAGTAGTTTTGAAGATTGACTTTGAAAAGGCCTATGACAATGTCAAATGGTCATTCCTTTAACAATCCTGAGAATGAAAGGATTGTCCGATAAATTGCGGTAGTGGATCCAAAATTTTGTTACTTGAGGTTGAGTGGCTATAAAAGGCAATGATGACGTAGGCCATTACTATCAGATGAAAAGATGATTACATTAGGGTGACCTCATCACCAAACAAAGAATTGCCTAAACGTGTTCTGGCAATTTCTTACCCAAATAAGTTTTCACAAAATATGTTTAAAATGTGTTTTTGGTAAATTAAAATGCGAGATCTTTTAATGACCCATGTTTAAAAATGAAAGGAGGGCCCACAAAAAGTATGGAGGAATTTCTGTACATAGTCAATCTAATAGTTTTTCTGCACTTTTGATTTATTATTGGATGATGTGATCAGAGCTGTCCTACAAACATCATACTAAAAAAGTTAATGTGATGGTCGGCTAATCCATAGCCCAAGCACCTACCTATTTAATACTTTCGAGTACTGCGCAACAGCTTTCGCCCCGGTTGTTTTGGCCCGCCCTACCCGTTAGACACGGTTCATCTTTCTAAGACCACTCTCCCAAAACCTTGGCTGTAACTGTTGGGATTTTTTACCTTAGACCACTCTCTCCTTTAATTCAACCTTGACGCGATGTTGTGTCACGCAGGTCGATTTTCTGAAGGGCACATCAGTAATCACTTCCGTTGCAACGCACGGACATGTGTGCTAGTAAGTTTTAAAGAATGGTGGGCAGATGAAACTGCGAACGTGCCAATTCTGTTTTGCTAATTCTAAGCGACCTGCGGTTTTTTGCGCTTATTATAATTAATTTTGACATAAGAAGGAACTCACTAAGTAAACATAAATTAAGAACGAGGTACATTACCGTAGCGTGCTTCGTCTCCGTCCTGTGGGCTGCAGCGCGCCTGCGGTGAGGGCGAATTGACAAGGCAGTGGCAAGGAAACACGCAGGCTAGCTACATATATTGCCAGGTGTTGTGAGGGTGTCGACGATCTCCAAGTCGTCGCCCTTGTCGACCAGTACCGCCGCTTCAACGCGCACCACACGTAATAACGGACAAGTGGACACAGAGGCATCCTTCGCAGCTTCATCCGTGCCAATATCTTATCACTCGCCTCTTTCTCGTCAGAGCCCGGAACCTGAACGGTGCCGGTGGATGTCAGATTGATGACGGATCCGTTCTGGGACGGGCCGCAGACGTCCATCACGATGCGGTTGTGGTGCATAGACTGATGCGCCATGCTGGGCGCCGGAGAATGCGACTCTGTCTCGCTGACGTCCACCGCCGCGAGGGATGCCGCCGCCTCCGGCGCCCGGTGTCGTGCACGGCGGGCACACCGTGCCATGGCCTCGTCGGACGAGGCCCATGGTGGTGTGTCTCGATGCTCGGCGCGCCAATGTACGGGTTGCGCGTCCGTCAGCGCGTTTGGACGCCAGACGAACCGCACGGCCTCCGGCGAGGCAGCTACGGCGGGCCCAGCGCCGGATCCATGCGCCATTTGGCCGGACGCAATGGATTCCCGATGGAATGAGTTCGAGCGCAGCCGTGCTTGGGCCTCCTCCCGGGCGCGGCGGAGCGCAAGCCAGACGGCCATCTCCTCCTCGGGGCCGCGTGGGATAAACTCGGTGTCGATGGATCTGGAGTGAAGAATTTGGATCCACTGCCCGCCATGTCGGAGATGGCCGGAAGTCGTCGGAGACGAGTTTGGGTGACAAAGGGAAGTGGAGTGAAGTCGCTAGGTTTGAGGGAGGCCGTCTGGGTCAAAAAATCGTGACCGGACAATGACTAGGCGGCCCGAACGTATGAGACGGGTTTGAGGCGCCCAGCTGAAGATGCTGACCGAGATGGATAACATAGAAAGAGCGTAGCTCCTCGCCTTTCGAGCTTCATATTCCGCTAACAATAGATGTATGCAAGCTAACAATTTTCTTACTCCGCCAACAATAGATAGGCCCTTTTTTCTAGTTCGCCCATGGCCCCCTCGAAGAATACGACCGCCCTGCTTTTTTTTCCTTTGACTTTGCATGCTGCTGGGAGCTCCTATACAGCGCTGGAGTGCGGATTCGCGCCGCTGGCGCCTGCAGGGACGCGAACTGGGCCGGCCCAGGAAACGGAGCGAGGCACAGCGATGTTGTTAGACCGCAAAAATGTCCGGAAATGTGGTAAAGCTAGGATTTGAACTCTAACTACATGTGCAGTCAAATTTGAACATAGCAACTAAGCTGATCTATCCACGCTGTTCATTCTGAGGACAAATAGTCCTTATTATATACCCAACCTATATTATTTTATGATAAAATGAAAAGAAAAAAGGAAAATGAATGCACAATATAAAAAACGTGAATTTCAAGAAAGTTCATTAAATTGAAAAGGTTCGTACAAACTGAAAAAAATTGTGAATTTGAGAAATTTACACGAATTTGGAAAAAGTTCACAAAAATTAGGATAAAGTTCATGAAATTTTGAAAAAAGTTCACAAATTTGGAAAAAGTTCATTGATTTTGAATAAAAATGTTCATAAAATTGGAAAAAACAGTTCACTGATTTGAAAAAAGTTCATTAGCTTAGAAAAGATCATCAAAAATTGAAAAAGTTCATCGAAATTGAAATAGAAGTTCATCGATTTTGAAAAAGGTTCGTCCAAATTGAAAAATGGTCCACCAAATTTGAAAAAGTTCATAGGATTTCAAAATAGTTCATCAAATTTGAAAAATGTTCATCAAATTCAAAAGGATGCAGGGGGAACCTGTTCATACAAAAAACACAAAACTAAAAAATGAAAAGGAAAATGAAAAAAAAAGAAAAAAGAGAGAATAAAGAAAAAGAAAGGTTTTAACTTACCAAAACCTGCTGTGTGGCGGGGTGGTAACGCAAGCATGGAACGACGAGTGAGGTCCCAGGGTTCGAAACCTGCTCTATCGCTGCAGGCACCAGTTTGCGAAAATGCATACGAACGGAATAGGAAACGCCGCTGAGCTTTGCTACACGTACAGATAATTACGGGCTGTGATTAATTACATGCTGACATGGCAAAGGGGGATTGGGAGGAAGGAGAGTGAGGCGGGCCACCTCGGTGGGAAATCGGGGGGGGGGGGGGGGGTGGGGGGGGGAGGTTTAAGGAAAGTTCCGTAACAATCTTGTAACGGGCCCGTACGTCTAGGATTATTGCACTGACACATGCGAGTTGTGACAGCAGACATCAGCAAGTCGGACATGTAAAAACACTGGAACTTTCGGCTAAAATGATCTTGTATTTTATTTATTTATATCTTTTAATTAATCTATCTATTAACTTTTATTTATTAATAAAGGAAGGTGATATTCTTAGTCTGTCATGCTATTTTTTAGTAACCCTTGGATGCTTCTAGTAATCAAACAGGAGTTCAGTTTGAAGGTACATTTTTGCTTTTGCGGAAAATCCTTGATAATTCTGGTAATCAACCTGCAAGCCAGTTTTAAGTCAGATTTTCGCTTTTGCAAAACCCCTATGATATTTGGGTTAATCAACCCTCAGTACTTATCAAATGCTTTTAAAAAATATTCATATCTTTTAAACTTTAACTTCAAATTTAACATGTTATATATGTGGGATTTGATTAAAAAATATGTAGAATTTGAATATGATGTTATTTTACTTGTTAACTGTTTTAAAAATGCTATTTAGGATGCAACCTTAATCACCAATGCATGATCCGTCTTTTTTTCATACCGGTGTTGACCTCAGGAAACAAGCATTGAGCATGAAAGAAACCATATATACTGTGCATGCATATCTCGCCAAGACCCCACGGGAAAAATAAGAAGATTTATCATATTGTACCGTGAGATATACGCCTTAGGATTGACAACATTCAAATGCGTTGTGATTGTGTGAGCACTGAGGCACCGTCGTGGAGGGTGGGAAGGATGATATGTGGCAGCAAAGATAGGATGCCATGTGTACCTATTGGGGTCTTGAGTCATGGTTATTAGGTTAGGGTAGTGTGGTATTTTTTTTCTTCTGTTGCAACCTTAATTAGTAATTTTTAAATAAATATTAATAAATAAGTATTAAAAATTATGATTTCTTTTAGTTGTAGTTTGTTAGTGTAGCAAGTGTGGTTGACAATTTTCATGTGAAAGATATAGTAGCGCTTCATCGGTGGAAAAACAAAATTAAGTATAACATTCGGTGTTCAACTTGTTATTTTTGCATATGTCAAAATGCTTAACCTTTTTCCCATCAAAATTTGCAGGTAACATTTGGGTGTTACAATGACCACATCTATTTTTAAGAAAAAATCTACAAAAAATATTTTTGGTTCACAGGAGCATATGCTCCCGAGAGTAGAATTGGATTTCCGAAATATCACACGCTAGATCTCCCAAGATAATCTGCTATATCGTGCAGCAAAACAGAAAATATCACCTGCCAAACTTCCCAAGATAATCTGCTTTATTGTGCACGATCGAGTGGGTTTGTGTGCACGTTCAGCAGCAGAATTAGCTCCGGCATGCATGAATGGATTGAGGTGAGATCTTACCGGTGACCACTGAAGAGCGTGCGTCCTGGTGCGGCTGCAGGAGAGGGACGTTCGTCTGGACTCCGGAGGGTGGAGGCTGGCTGCTGATCTCCGGCTCTGGTTTGGAACACGAAGGAAGCTGGAGTAGCAGTCTAGCAGAATGAAGGTGGAGGGGGAGGCCTCTCTCTTTGTGCCCTACACTAAACTACTACACTGCGCAGGTCAATAATTGGAACCGAAACTCTGTTTCAGCATTGCCACTGTTCTAGCGTGGCCCAGCATTCGACTCGTTTCTAAACAACAAGAAATAAAGGTATCAACCTACTGTTACGATAAGGTCCGTTGTCCCACACGGGTCTACCTACTGTTAATCAGCTCGGCTCCTAGCTCCACACTGATATTTATAAGAAATAATGTTATCAACCTACTGTTACGATAAGATCCCTTGTAACAGGCACCTAGGCACCATGCAGGTAAGCCCATACGATTGATCACTTTCCAAATATTGTTGCATACCATACCTGGAAAAAGATTATATGAGACCAGGTCTTATATAAAGCAGGTAAGACCCGCCCTGATAGATGACACGTGGCATTCACAAATCACAAAGCATCTATCAGGATGGGTCTCACCTGCTAATCCGTGAGACCTGATCTCATAGAATTCTTTTCCACATACCTGCCATAATAATGCATGTTATTATAATACCTTGCAATTTATTTCCATCTATAAAATGGCATCCTAGTTTCCTTATAAATATGTACGCATTATAATACCTTGTCTATGCTCTCTTGCTTTCGCCTTGTACTCGTAACCGGAATACAACGTGCGCACACATATGCTACACCCATCTTTATATTTTGGCTACTAAAAATGTAAAGATACTGCCATGCATGTAGTAAGATTTTTGTCCTAGGTATCATATACCTAACACTAAGTGTACATATAATAGTACGTATATAACAGAAACATATAAATGATATACCCAAGGTACGATAGAGAGAAATGATACCTAAGAAATATATGTCCGAAAAATATATACCCCTCAATGATAATTAAAGTATGACAATGATAAATATATTTTTAAGTGCAAACTCAAGTCCCCGTAAAAAATATATATGAGCAAAAAGAAGTATATACCCATAAGTACATACTCAAGTCCTCGTAAAATATTTTTAAGTGTATATACCCATAAATGTACGTACCCCAACGTGAAACTCATGTGTATATACCCATACATGTACGTACCCTAACGCGAAATTTATGTGATATACCCAAATGTAAAATTTATTTGTACATACCCAACGTGAAATATATGTGTACATATCCCGACGTAAAATTTATACGTAAATACCTGACAGAGATGTATCCGAGGTATGATACTCGAGGAATATGATACTCGATAAATTATTCTACCATGAATTATGATATGTTGTTCATTGTCTTTGTTTCGGCGGCGACGATGACATCGCTGAAATAAAGATTCTTCGGATCCTTCCTTGACATGGCCATCGGTCCTATGACTGGGGATGGATTTGGAAACCAGTCTGTTGAAGTAAGGATGGCGTGGCGGCGGCGGCATCCTCGTGGTGGACCTGTGTCCTCGGGCTCCGCCGTTGCCACGACGTTTGCTCCAGCGTCGGTGCGGAGCTTGGGAGGTAGTCCAGGAGCGGATGCAGACTGTGGTCTGCATTGACGACATCTGGAAGACGAAACATGTGCTGGGTTCGTGGTTTGTGAATGGCAGATATGGTTTCCTTCTGCGACGTCTTAGTCGTGGTGGGGTGCCAGATCTGGAGTTCGATGGCGTGTCCGGGGTGTTGCCCCGGTCTGATTCGTTCAACGGTAAGGGCTTCACTTTTGGTGAGCCACCTTGGAGGTCCGCAAAGCTGTATATCAGCGATGGAGCCGCGTCGAGCTCCGGTGAGGAGGTGATCCATCATTCTTTTCTTCGGTGGCTGCTGTCGTGATGCTGGAGGCAGGTGATGGGCGTTGGTGTCAAACTCAGAGATGTTCTGCTATCTTTTCAATTTTGTCATGTCGGTCCTTGCGTGATTTATACTTTAATCTTTATGATATGAATGAGACATGTATTACCATGAAAAAAATATTAATAGGCCAATAATTATTAAGTATTTCTCACATACCTTACTACACGTCCATGCTTTGAAATTAGGAAGATTTAATGCATTGATGACTATCCATTAATTTAAACTATAAATGGCTGCTCCAATCTATATTACTTGTTGCAGCTTTACTTTACTACAACTTTCTACTAAAGCTGAACTAAAGTTACGACAAGTATATGGAATGGAGGGATTACTATTTTTTGCAACTAAACAATAATTTTACCTTATACTATGAAAATTCATGTACGCTCACTTGGGGATTAAGCCATTGACTTTCGCGGTAAGGAATGCCAAGCAAGAAGTGTCACAAACATGGGGCAAGTAGCCCAAGGTACCCTGGCTGCTGGGCTGATGCGTGGCATGGACGCGTTGAAGGTGTGTTGCGAGTTATGAGAAGAACATTACGGCATCATAGTCAAAGAACTCGGGAATGCAAAACTCGTAGGAGCGGTACATTTGCAAGTCTTGCGCTCTTCATTGCAGTTCAGCACAAGAGATGTGTAATTTCAGTTTTATTTGAAGTGCAACGACAAGACCTTGGCAGAAAGACTTTCATGCCAAGGACATTGGTAAAATTCAACTAGCAAAAGCATTGTTAATCGAACACTCATAGGTAAAAGATGCATTCTATCATTGTTCATCTGCACAAGACTTTCTTCCTTGTGACCCTCCACAGAGCACATTATGGCATCGTCACCCAAAGGCATATATTTACACATAACATTAGCCTCTGCTTAATTAACCCTCCCTCAGGCGAGCCGAGAGCTTCCACAGAGATACTGTACAGCCAGCCATGGCACACAAGGCACACAAATAGTTGCTGCTGCTTTATTATTTTGCTACTACGGTTGATCTGATGGTTTTAGGAAATTGTGGCACTCCAGCTGCTGCATTTCTCCTCCATTGACCGGGTCGAACTGGCACCGGTAGAAACTGCAAGCCAAAAGAAGAAGAAAAAAATCTATTGTTGGAAATCTGATGTTTTATTTCAGGATTAATAAAGTTCAATTTCATGTATGCACCTTCCGTCCATGCCAACAACTGCCACAGTATTCTTCTCATGGCCAAATGCAACAATGTACTGCTCGCCCTCATGGAGCCTGAATTGAGCAACAGACCACTCCGAGTGGAAATATTTAGGTAGCACACCTGCCATCAATGAAATAGACATGCTTAATACTAGATGGATAACTGAAAAGTCTATTCAGCACTTCAATCTCAAGATCCAGGTCAACTTTATGCAATCCCACTCGCACCTAAACATGCACTAAGACCCAAAAAACATTTAATTTGCGCATGCTCTAAACCATCAAAATACAGCGCATAACCAATGCAAGACACCAACAAGTGCAGACCAATCATGTAGTGCTCAGTTCCAAGCTTCAAGTAAATGAATGTATCAACAGATATGTATAGCGGTAACTTGGAAAAAGATAAGGAGTACGGGGCAAAAATATCATGAGAACTAGAACCTACAGAACATTCATGTATACTAACTACACTGTAAACCAATCAAACATTATACGCAGTGTCAAACATGCGGGCTACACCCAAAGAGAAACAGCTAACCAAAACGTTTTTTAGTACCCTTTATTTAAGTAAAAAATGCCAAAAACAAATCTGACAAGCTAAAAAGCATGTTGTAATGGGGAAACTCAGCCACAAAAAGTGAATTTCATTATTGAACGTCAACAGTTCTTTAGTCTTACTTGCAATAGAAAGAAAGGGCAAAAATAGTATCCAGCAGTAAATATGGTTGATACAGCATTTGCTCCAAATTAATTCATAACAGGAGCAGCTCACTATTTAGGTCAACTAAAGCTTAGTTCTTGGTTTGTAAGTTATGAAGATGATTTTTTTAAGCGAATTAAATGTAATGACACTAAAAACACAAGAAGCTGAGAATAATTTCATTATTGCAACCAAGAAGATGTATGCAACTCAAGATATCTGAATGATTAGGAATTTACCTTTAATAAAAGAAAATGATGGACTCATATGGGGAACATCAGCGTCTGGAGCTGGCAGAGGCTTATCATTTGTGGTCAAACCAACATTTATCTTTAAATTGAACACATGAATTGTTCCTTTATCACTAGATACAGCCAAATACTGTAAATTATTTGAGAAAGCCAAGCTATATATCTCTGCTCTGTCAGCACCTCTCCTTACCTGCAACAGAACAAAACAGACAATAATTAAATGCTATATCCCCAGCAGCAAAAGGTAAGGTCATGTGAGAGACTCCATGCATCATAAGCTTCCCACTGATTAGGAGTTAGCAGATTATAACTTCATATGTGGTTACCAACTCAGTATCCTTCGTCAGCATAATTTGGCAGTAATTTCAGAGTTCCATAGCCACAGGCAACTTTGATAAGTCAAATATTTTTAGATCAAAATGCGGGCAATCCCGGTGGTTCTTTTTATCTGACTGATCTTGCTACTTGCTTCAATTATTTGATCAATTTGGTGCTTGCAATACATGATTGCAACACCGGTACTTAAATGATACTCCCTCCGTTCCTAAATATGTCTTCTTAGAGATTTCAATAAGAACTACATACGGATGTATATAGACCTATTTAGATTCACTCATTTTGCTCCGTATGTAGTTCATATTGGAATCTCTAAAAAGACTTATATTTAGGAATAGAGGGAGTATATTACAAACAAGCAATGAAATCCAACAACCCAAATCACGAAAAATGCTCTGAAATCTTTACAAAGCAACGATTAATAGAAACAACAAGAAATGGCTTTAACATGAGGCCTGGTGTGTTTACAAGGCAACTTCATGATGATGCGAAGAAAAACAAAAAAATGGATAATGGGGTGGACGGTGGGTGATGGTGCTTTATTTTTTTTCTCGAATAAAAAAAAGAACATTTCCGATCATAAAACAATCCTATATGACAATAAGTTGCATACTACATTTTTTAATTAATCTATTGCCAACAGAATATACTAAGTTAACAGCCCTTCAAAGATACACAAGAATGTACAGATCTTCACACCACCAAATAATGGGTACGGTTTCTCCGGTTGATGTGGTATCTGTACTACAGACCCTCCAACCTAAACAATGCTAACTGACCAAAGTTTCTAAGGAGAATTATGACAAATTGACTACAGAGCATCCAATGACGAGAGTGTACAGATCTCCACACCACCAAATAATTGGTATGGTTTCTCCAGTTGATGTGGAATCTGTACTACAGACCCTCCAACCTAAACAATGCTAACTGTCCAAGGTTTCTAAGGAGAATTATGACAAATTGACTACAGAGCATCCAATGACGAGAATGTTTGTTGTGACTAAGATTTCCAAGGGCATTATGAGAGACGATCATCTTCAGACCAGGGAATTCACTTATTAGGCATCTTCCAGTTTTCAATGTTAATCATGACAAATGAGTATAAGCAAAGCAAACCAAATGGTGTACGAAAGTGACATGTTACAGAGTACTGACCATGATGGACCACCAAAGAAGGATCACAATGTAACACTTCCAATGATGTTAACTTATTAAACATTACCTTCAATGAGAATTTCAAGAATTCATCATACATCAGTGCTAACATTTGATAACAAGTGTCAGCAGCGATGTATGAGATGTATTTACTTTACTAAGCAGATGGTTGGCATCATACTGCCAGGTAAATGTTACACCCATAATTATAGGACAAATACCGTTTCTGGTGCCAGTTCACAAATGATAGTTGAATCGGCATGGCATAAAACTGGAAAGCACAATAAGGAATAAAGATCATCACTCTTGAACTAGTATAGTATCAAGAGTTACTTTCCTTCTTTTAAGATGATACTCATTTATTATAAAGTCCCTGATGGGTCGATCAATCAGGTCCAGGTTATTTAAAATATAGAAAAATCCACCAAAAATTCTATTTATCCCACATTTAATTTTATTCAAATAAAAAAACAGCCCTGGATTTTAAAGAACAAAGGAAACAAAAACATCAATAAGGACTGATTGCTAACCAAGCAAGAGTAATAAAGATCATGAAAACAACCAAACTAACTATCCAAAATTTATGGTCCTACTAAGGCAACTGAGTACTAAACTTCTCTGTCACATCAAATGGAGTGTAGAAAACATAACGACACATGGTTTGTACTACTATCTTCTTCACTGTAAGTTTGAGTGCACAAAAAATGTGAAACTTACAAAGCTTCAATTTCGATTCTCATTGAAATCCTTCTAAAGTGAAAGCTGTAAATTTCATAAACTCTGTTTGGTGAGTTTTCTTGTGGAAGATATCAACTTTCAACTATTGCAGTTGCCAAACAAAATGGAGCATGCAGCATTAGCAGAATAAGTAGCATTTTATTGTTCAGTTGAAAAACCAACCAATGTTGCAACATGTATTCCTCTAAGAACGAAAAGTAAAGATAAGCCTGTGATTGTTGTTCTACCAACCTAAGTCACATGGTACTAATGGCATCGGTGCAAAGCCAAACCTTTTTATAGCATATAGTTGCAGCGCACTAGCACAATTAATCACAGACTAGTCCTACAGCTCTTACAATAATAATCATCCAGAAAATTCTCGAAGTAACAGGGTGAACCGAACATCTGATTGCATCAGTCAAATATATAATACTCCCCATCATTTATCAACTTATATTCTGTGCTAAACACTGATGCATCATGGTTCAATTTGGAAAACTATATTCTACGCTAAACACCAATGTGGCAATTCCATCATGGATTACAAAGCTTCAATCTGGATGCTCATTCAAATCCTTCTAACCTGAGAGTTGTAATTTTCGTAAACTCTGTTTGGGGGCCTCCCTTATGTAAGATATCAGTACAAGTAATAGTAATCACTAAATGTGGTTTCAAACTTCCCATGATCGTAGTTGCCAAACAAAATGCAGCATCAAGCATCAGCAAAATTGATAGTAATTTATGTCCAGTTGAAAAACTAAAACCTAGCCAATGTTTCTTGACATGTATTCCTTAAGAGGAGTACAGTAGGGTTTTTCCTTTTTCAGTTAACCCAACATTTGAATGCATCAGTCAAATATACTACTCCTCATCATGTATCACTTGAATGAATGTATGCTGAGAAAACTTACTTCCTGGAGAAGGTTGCCCTCTGCAGCATTAAAGATCCTGACAAGCGTCCCTTTGGTGCTTGCGGTGGCAATGAGCCTGCCATCCTGCGACAGTGCAAAGCACGCGACACGGGAGGCGTGCGCATTGATAAACTTGGTCTTCCTGGCACCATAGTGCTCGACCCTGATCTGCCCCTTCTGCGCACCAGGGCAAACCAACACAATGGACCCAGGCTGCTGCGACACAGAGCACAGGCCCTTAGGGTTGGGCGCCGTCTCAATCTGCTGCACCAGCTTGAGGTCGGCGAAGTTGTAGACGAAGATCTTGTTCTCGAGCACGACGACGATGCGGTCGCGGCGGAGGCGGACGCCGCGCACGGGGGACTTGAAGGAGAGCTCCCCGATGCAGCGGCTCTGGTGGTCGTCCCAGATCATGACCTTGTTGGGCGGGTAGTGCGGCGCGTCCCCGCCCCCGACGAGCGCCAGTATGTTGCAGCGGAAGAGCATCTCGACGACGCCGATGCCGCCGCCCCCGCCGCCCGCGGCGGCGGGGGGCTGGTTTAGGGCCTGGGCGGCCTCTTCCCCGGGCGCGGCGGGAGGGGAGGGGCCGAGGTCGCGGCGGAAGATCTCGCGGAAGGGGTCGCAGTTGTAGATGCGGAAGCCCGTCTTGGTCCCCGCCGCGAAGCAGCCGTAGTCCTGGTTGTAGGAGATGTGGAGCAGGTCCGTGGCCGCCGGGAACGGCCTCTCGGCCTTGCCCCCTATGGCGGTTTCGTTGGCGGCCGCAGAGGCGTCGGTTGCGGTGGACGAGACGGAGGAGACGGACGAGGAGTCGTCCCCGTCCTCCTCCTCCTCCGCGCCGGACGGGGTGGGCTCGATCGCGTCAGTGGGGAGCGGCGGGGGCTCCGGGCCCTCGTCCTGCTCGGGCTCGGGCTCCTCGGGCGCGTCTTCCTCCGGATCCTGCGCGGCCGCCGGCGGCTCCCGCGAGTCCGGGTCCCGGACCTTGGGCTTCCACACCTTGGTCTCCCGCCGGGGCTTGGGCTCGGGCGGCGGCGGGTCGTCGAGGAGCGGGCTAGGGTTTGGTAGGGCGGGCGTGGCCATGGGAGCGGATTGGAGGGGAGGGGGACAGGGTCTGGGGACGGAGAGAGGAGAGTCGGGGCGGCACGATAACTCTACCTCGCCTGGTCTGTTCTGGTATGGCCCGCGGGGGTCGGAAGGAATAGTTACACAACTACTAGGAGGAAGCAGCCTAGGTCACTGGCAAGCGGGGCCCCTCTGTGCCATCTGGGCCGAGCCTGGGCCCTGGGCGCGAGCCCGCACCCGGCAGCGTAGCTTGTGCAGTGACGGTACCGGCGGGTCTGGGTTGGATGGCGTGCAGGGGGAGGCAAGGCAGCGCGTACCTTTCGTGCCGTCCGGGCTATACTGTCTCGTGTACACGTACACCTGATGGCCGTCTTCAACGCTGAACTGCAAATTTGACCAGCCTATCACCACGGATGCCAAAGACCGTCATCTAACACTCTCTGCATACATTTCAACCTTTTTTTCAACTAATGAGACGAAATTTATGCAAACATGAGTAGTTCATATAAATCGGACGAGATTCATGCAAACACGGCGAATTTTCATTACAGTTTTAACATTTAGAAAGAAAAAGGCGTTCTGACCATAAACTTATCCTATAGCGACGGTCGCCGTCAACTTTCTTTGTATTCCGCATCGACAACCACATCCTGCATCTATCGTCTTCATGAACGGCGGCGGGGTTCATGTTTCGTGAAAGTGAAGGTGCGGTTTTCGGCAAGGAAGAGTAGAACATGAGACGAGCCTGCCCACTTGGTACACAATGTCATGCCGCCTATCATGCCCTACTCATCCTCGGAGAAGTATCCGACATGTCCGCCGTTACACTGGTGGACGTGAGGTCGATAATGGACATGGACGGTTCGTCACTGTCCACCTGCCACAGACGCCCCCAAAAGTTGGACGGCGACGCGTAGGACAGGTAGCTGGCGGCCGCGTCTACGTCCGGCTGCATCGGAACTTCGATGTGAGCTGCATGCGCTGCTCCGCTACGAAGTTCGCGTTCGCTGTGGCCATGGCGGCCACGGCCGCGTCGCTTTGCGCGCTCGCCGTAAATTTGGCCCTCCGCCAGCCGATGCTGCTTGAGAAGGAACATGTTATACCTCTGCTCCTCCTGCGCCTGCTGAAGAGCAGGCGTAGGATGCTCCTCCTCGCCATGCCTGCATCGTAGTGTGTCTGCTCCATGTTCAGGCCAGCATGCACCGGTGCGGGGGTCCAACGTTGTGTCGTTGTCGGACCCCGTGGGGTTGTCGTGGGAGACCTCGGGCGAGCTGGCAGACATGTCCTGCTCGATCCGCCTGGCATGGCGGGACTACCAGACGTCTGCAAGGGCGGCCATCTCATGCATCATCTTCAGCAACAAACTATCCCACAGAGCGTTTCCGCTCGCAGTCGTGGAGCAGAGGATGTGTTGTAGTGTGGAGTTATCCGGGTGTGGCCGCCTTTAAATAGCGGATTCCAGTGAGCCCAAGCATCGGGGTGCGTCAATCATGGCGCTAGAGTTGGTTCCTCCATCGGCGAGCTTGCTTATATTGGCATCATACAGATACGGGCATTGAACGGGCGTGGTAAATAACCGTCCCGTCCCGTACAGCAAACGTCGCTCCAGTATTGAATAGGCGTGGACACCAGGGACACGGCGCGGGCAACTCTCTAGGCCGGTGCGACACTTCAATGTCGGCGTCAATGAGAGGTCGCGTTTGCTTTGTGCCAACGTCATTGCGGAGCGGCCGCTCTACATCAGCATGAATGCAGGCAGCTGGCGCGGGATGGGAACGCACGCCGGCGAGGGAGGAGTGTTTCGGTGGGCCAGGGCGGTTAAAAGGGGTGTGGCAACGCCAGCAAAGCCCTCTTCCCCACCCCTCGTCTCCGGTTTACATGACAAAGTGTGTCCGACCGTTGAGCGTACCAATACAGAACCGCATTGGATGACACAACATGTTCGGGCTGCATGATTTCAATGTATACAAAAGTTTTAGGGTTCGTGTTGAAGATGTCCCGAGGAGAGAAAGATAAAAGGGCGTGTACGAGCGTCGTCGTGGTCAGCAAGTGTGGACGATGTCCGCATAGAACAAACGAACAAGTCTGAAAGTAAGAGCAGCTGAACAAGTGTGAAAGGTTGTCACCCTGGAGGCCTGGACACCGACCCGGCCGGAGCACGCGAACGTGCACGCACGGTGTGTTCCACTTCCGCGTCGGCTCTCTTGTTTCGAGGTGGGTAGTGCTCGGACACATCCGACGAGACGGCCAACAACCCACCGCCACCCTATGCTATGTGCTACGCTGTGCGTGATTGCTTTGCTTCCATCCCGTTGTTCCGTCTTCTCTCCCAATAAAATATATCCAATACAAGTCTGTTCATTCGTCCACATCGTTTCGGACCTTTCGGTCATGCATGTGACCGCCTTACACCGGATGCAACGACCACTAAAATGAATACTAGTAGCATCTATGCTTCAATACTTATACCCCAACATACGACGATCATCAAATTAAAGTGTGGATTTGGATATATTTTATTTTACATTGTACCGGAAGATAGTACAATCTCGATGTATGCTTTGCAAATATTTAATTTATACGGATCCACCACACCAACCTTCAATCTCGATCCCTAAATACTAGGGGCCCACCACCTTCGGTCTCACCTTGATATATATGCGCCCATCTAATTGTCTTATGGCCTTCTCACCATGGCCCTTCACCTACACCATCTTTCACACGTCGAGACAATACTTGAGAGGAAGAGGACAAAGCAGTGACACTTAGATACGTGTAGCATGTTTGGAATAGTAGGCAAACGGGAATACGTTCATTGAGAGTGTGTGAAAACTGTTGTAACTAACCTAATTATGGCCAGTCGCCGCAGGCACTATAGCTAGAGGGTTCTGAGTGGAGGTCAAACTGATTCAGCGAGAGAGAGATGCTCGTAGAAGAAAAGCAAATGCGTGCCTTGGGATGTTGTTTGCTTTGGAGCGCTTCCCTATCTCAGAGGGGGAGCTTCTTTGTTGCATTTTTTCGTGGAATAGGTATTGTTGTTTGGGTTTTTCTTTGATATCATTATAGCTACTCACTGACAAAGCTAAGCGTCAATGCCGAAACAAAATAAAGCCCATGTGAATTAAGCTCGAGAATAAAAGCGATAAATTCAGCATGAATGGTGTCACAAAAAGGCAAAGGCAAAAACCACATTGTTCACATTTGTATTTTATTTTGTTTTCTCTATGTATATTTTGATTCTGAATCTTTTAGGAGTTGTAGACATATGTCCTGTGAATATCCACAACAAACTTTGGTATTTTTGGAAAGAAGAAATTTGATTTTCAAATGCGGGAGCATGGGAGCATGTGATATTCTTCTCCCTTAGGTGTTCCTATATGACGAGTGCTTATAATGAGACCCATGTCATCGTGTGCCATTTGGTGCTTAATTGCGTCCAATTGCACTCCCTTTGTGAATCTTCTCTCCCAAGAAAGAAAGAGGTGCCGGCATATATGGTCGGAATACGGGCTTGCCAACCGTAGAGAATTGTGTGGGTCGGGCATCACCTCCCATGCCCATGTTGTTGCGCTTATTATTTCTGCTTGTAGTGGAGAGTGTCATACACTAGTATCATGCATATGATATTGTCTCCGTAGTACATAGCATCATATGTTAGTATTTTAAAGGAGTAGATGACGTTATTTGTTATCCTGCATGGCACATAATAATACATAATTTATTATGATATGGTATTAAGATATCATATCAAATCCTCTCTTTGTTTATTTAAATATATACCACCTTACCAAACTTGTTTAACTGGCACTTAAGTACTTGCTATGATACCCCAATTAGGGGGGGGGGGGGGTTAAGTCATTAAATCAATCATATCGCTTCAGCATCAGCCATGCACCTGACCTCCTTACAGGGGCGCAACTACCACTAAAATTCCAGATGAATTCCAACGCACCGGTGGCAGTTGTGACTTATGGAGCCATCCGATGATAAGTATGTTCGGCAATGTGATAATCGAGCATTGCATGTGAGAAGTAAATGGAGTACCACATGAACTTGCTTGGGTAGGTCATAAAGAGAGAATGTCAGAGGTGTGGCATGATCACCCCCTTCTGAGTTCTGTATTCCCCCTGTTGTAACATACTACAATATTTAAGTAAAGTCGCCAAACTTCAAAAGAAAAAACTACCACTAAAATGAACGCATTTAGGCTCCAATCTGTTCACTGAACGTACAAATAGAAGGGTGAATTAACATAGGAATTTTCATTGTACCATAAGATGGTATGATCTTGATTTGGGCTTTGTAAATATTTATTTGATGCACAACTACCACACCAACCTCTGGTCACATTCCGTAAATGGGTCGCACTGCCTTCGGTCTCAGCTCAATATATACCAATATATTTGTCTTTTGGTCTTCTTCCTAGGCCATTCACCTATACCATCTCGCCCATGTCAAGACTTAAGAGGAAGATGAAATCGTGGCACTTAATTAGGATTTAGGTGTTAGATACGTGTAGCGTTTTCGGAATAATTGGCATACAGGAATATGTTCATTCATGCTGGGTTTACAGTGGCGTCACTAACCTAATTATGGCCACCACTGTGGACGTGACCGCTAGGAAAAAAAGTTTCTCCTGGAAGGGAGTGCGTAGCTTTTGTGGCTTCCGGGCTATAACGTGTCTATTTTATGCGAACCATTGAATGGAAGGCGATGGTTGGCTACCTTGAGACCAAAGAAAGCGGATTCAATACCACGGCTCAGGAAGAAATAATTGTCCAGGATAGTCTTTTTCACTTGATCCGCACCCGACTTTGCTACAATTATGTTTGGAAAAGAAATCTAGCCAATGCGATACGAGAGCTAGAATGTACGATCCATCGTGCTGATACACGACTACTATATATAATACAAAGTATACTACTGCACGGTAATGTTGACGACAAATACGTCATGGAACACTTGATAAAATGAACACTCGTATATGAGCATCGTGTCGCAGGTCAGCGAAGGTGAAAGTATAAGAACAGACAAGCTTGTGTGAGAAAAAAAAAAGATTGTCCCCGGCTGGTGGAAACATGCACAGTGTGCTCCACTTCCGCGTCGACTCTCTTTTATCAAGGTGGTACGTGCTTGGACATGCATGTCTCCGCCAAGATAACGAACAACCCCACCACCACTCTTTTGTCGAGGCAAGGTATATTGATATGGCTGCTGACATTCACCCATGTCGCCGCCCCACGTCAATTGTAACCTAAGATCTTCATGTCTAACCTTATCATGCCACAATACATGCGACGTAAACCGATGTTAGGTCAGAAAACAAAAAAAAAGGCGCCTATCAAGATGACCAGCGGGAGAAAGAAAAAACCCGAGGAAGGGCTTGGGAAAAAGACTCTCTGCTAGGACAGTCGGTCAACACGACCGGCAGACGAACCCTAGATACGGGCGGTGCGGCCCCCCGGCGGCGGTCATGGAGGCCGACCGCCCCGGGG
This sequence comes from Triticum timopheevii, assembly GCA_963921465.1. Taxonomy (NCBI): domain Eukaryota; kingdom Viridiplantae; phylum Streptophyta; class Magnoliopsida; order Poales; family Poaceae; genus Triticum; species Triticum timopheevii. The sequence goes on from OY997266.1 coordinate 589,377,046, forward strand.
GCGATGCGCGCGGCGAAAGCGGCGGGAAGCAGCTAAGGTTGGATCGGTTCTGATACCATGTTAGAAGCGATAGAGAGGGATTTGGTGGAATATGATGAGTGTATTATTGAACTTCCACGACCAGTATATATTAAGTGTAAGACTTGAAGGACAAGACGTCTCTTCTAGAAATAAGGTAAAAGTCTGATTACGAATCCTAGACGACTAAATACATGTATCCTAAATATATCTCTAACAATTGTCACCCTGGGCACTGACCCGGCCGGCCGGAACCAGGGAGAGTGCAGGGTGTGCCCCACATTGTCTGTCGAGGTACTTGGGCACGTCCGACAAGCTAGGCAGCCAACAACCCCACCGCCACCCTATGCTACGTGGTATGCTCACGGTGTACCCACGTCACCGCCGCGAGTCAATTGGTGTGTCATTGCTTTGCTTCCATCCCCCCTGTCGGTCTTCTCTCCCAAGAAAGAATCGGGTGGTGGCTGGCATGACATACATGGTGGGAACATGGCTCGTGTGTGTTTGGTTCAGGTCATTGGGTGGAATGTCACGAGTCCATTACATTCCTAGGTCTAATTCCTGTGTCCGGTAGCAGCAAAGAGAATTGGAACCTATCCATTCCCTCGAACGGAATATTCGGGTGAGATGCAGAACACGCTGGTACCGATTTGGAGGAATCACGCGGAACGCCTCGCGTCTCTTGCCTCCCCCACGACTCCCTTGTCTCCGAACCCAATCCCAGCGCCGCCACTCCCTCTCGTTCTGCGGCCTTTCTTCTCCCCTTCTTTGGCGCCGCGTCTCCTCATCTCTCACTCCCCGGCGACGTCTCTCTCTATTGCCTACCAGAGCTCCGCTCGGCCCTCCGGCCTCCTTGCCCATGCTCCGCGCCGGACCGCTGCGGGTCTCCGCTAGCTGAAGCTGGAATACAACGAGCGGCTGCACCTCGCAAGCCCCTCGGTGGTGAATTTTTGGCGCTGGCCGGCGACTGGGCAAGTAGCTGCAAGCGGCGACGGCAATGATTGATTTCATTCGTAGCTATCACAACAAGCTTGATTTGGGAACCGTTTATGGGTGGATGCCTTGTATTATCCTAATCACAACATCTTGGTACCTTTTTCCTAATCACGGCAAGCTCGATTTTCAACATGTAGATGGATGACTTGTATTTTGACAGTTTTTGGACATGTAGATACTTGTATTTTTTACAGATTTTTTACATGAAGATGCTTGTATTTTGAAAGATTCTTGACATGTATATGACTGAATAACTAGCATTTATTTGCCAATTTTTTATTACATGTATCCTGTTTGTATTTGATGCCAAAGTCAATAATTTGAGTGGTGCCATAAAAAAATTCATTCCATTCCATCTCAGAAACCAAACATTGAAATGTAACCATTCTATTTCTGTGAATTGCCCCTACCAAACACAGAGACGGAACCGACCCATTCCAGTGGAGCGGAACCATGACATTCCATTCCACTTCGTTCTCCAACCAAATATACCCCAAGATAATGACATGGGTCGGGCACCACCTCCGATGTTTGTGTTGTTGCGCTTGCTATATTTCTGGATTCATACAACTCATTCATTCCTTCACATCGTTTCGGTCATGCATGTTACCTCCTAACGCCGGATGCAACTACCACTAAAATGAATCGCATTTACGCTTCAATCCTTATATCCGCAAAAAAACACGACCATCATCGATTTAAAGCATGAATTTAGATATTATTTTACATTGTACCGATCTCGATTTATGCTCTGCAAATATTTATTTTATACAGATCCACCACACCAACCTTCAATCTCAACGACCCACTGCCTTCAGCCTCACCTCGATATATATACCTATCAAATTGTCTTGTGGTCTTTGTTCTGTGGCCACCTACATCATCTTTCACATGTCAAGACGAGACTTGAGAGGAAGAGAAACAGTGACACTTAGGATCTAAGAGCTAGACACATGTAGCATGTTTGGAATAGTAGACATACGGGAATATGTTCATTGATAGTGTATGAAAATTGGTGTAACTGACCTAATTATGGCTAGTCAATCAGATTAGAACAGCAAGAGAGAGATGCATGTGGACGAAAAGTAGATGCGTGCCTTCGGATGTTGTTTGCTCTGGAGCGCTTCACTATCTCAAAGGGGGTGCTTATTTGTTGTATTTTTTTCGTGGAACAGTTGTTGTTGTTTGGGTTTTTTTGGGCCTTTTAACGTTCTTGCAGAAAGCCCATGTGAATTAAGCTTGAGAATAAAATTGATAAAGCTAAACTTCATTGCAGAAAGCCCATGTGAATACAAACGTTGTTGTGGTTGTTGTTGTTGTTTGTTTTTTTTTGGAATTTTAGTTGATCATACCCACGTCATTGCGCGACGTTTGGTGCTTAATTGCATCCAATTTCCCTCCCGCCGTGGATCTTCTCTCCCAAGAAAGAAATAGGTGGTGGCCAGCATATATGGTCGGAATATGGCCTACCGGTCCATGACAAAGAGAATCTATGGATCGGGCACCACCTCACATGCCCATGTTGTCGCGCTTGTTATTTCTACTTGTACCGGAGAGTACTAGTATCATGCATACCGGAGGTCGTGCATGACACTTAATGAATGCGTTTAGGCTTCAATCTGTTCACTGAAAGTACAAATAGAAGGGTGAAGTAACATACAAATTTTCATTGTGCTAGAAGATTCTGTGATCTTGATTTGGGCTTTATAAATATTTATTTAATGTACAACCACCACACCAACCTTTGATCTCGTTCCCTAAATACTAGGTTGCACTGCCTTCGGTCTCAGCTCGATATATACCAATATATTTGTCTTGTGGTCTTCTTCCAAGGCCATTCACCTATAGCATCTCGAACTTGTCAAGACTTAAGAGGAAGATGAAATTGTGGCACTTATGATTTAAGTGTTAGATACGCGCGTGTTCGGAATAGTAGGCATACAGGAATATGTTCATCGATGATGTGTTTAATATGGCGCCACTGTCCTAATTACGGCCACCACAGTCCACAGTAGACCTGACAACTAGGGAAAAACATTCTGCTGGATGGGGAGGCAAGCGAATGCGTAGCTTTCATGGATTCCGGGGTATAGTGCTTGTCTTCCTATGAACAATGGCCTACCATGAGACGAAATAAATTGGATTCGGTACTACCACGGCTTAAGAAGAAACAGTTGTCCAGGATAATCTTTTTTACTTGATCAGCACCCGACTAACTCTTCTAATCGTGCTTGTTAAAGACCCCCCCTTCCCTGCTACAATTACATTTGGAAAAGAAATCTAGCCAATGTGATACGAGAGGTAGAATGCAGGATCCATTGTGCTGATACATGACTACGATACTACAGAGTATGCTATTGCACGGTAATGTTTGCGACAAATAAGTCATGGAACACTTGAGAAAATGAACGCTCGTACATGAGCATTGTGTCGCAGGCCAGCGAGCGTGAAAGTATAAGGCTTGTCTGGAAGATTGTGCCCTAATAAAGAAAAAAAGGATTTGTCCCCTGGATAGTACTGACCCGGCTGGTGGAAACATGCACGGTGTGCTCCATCGAGATGGTTCGTGCTTGGACATGCATGTCCCCGACAAGATAACGAACAACCCCACCACCACCCTTTTATGGACACGGGTATATTGATATGGCTGCTGAACCGGGGAGATTAGTATAGGATCCACGTTAGTTGAGATCAATGAGATCTTTTTTTTTTTGAAATACAAAACATGTGCAAACATTCTCAAAAAGTTTTGCAGACATACATCAATGTAAGACCTCAAAATTTTTTAGCTCCTCATTCATCCCACACTAATAGAAACAAAAACGAGAAAATCAGATGTGAATAGTTTCAAAATACTATTCACCCAAAGCTAGCACTATTCACATTTGAGCTTGTCTATTTTGAATCTGTAAGTGTACATTGAGTTTTGAGCTGATTTTTTCGGAGTTGTAGACATACACCGCAAGTATGTTGTCAAATAATTTCAGAATTTTTCAGAATGCTAAATATGAATTTTTGTGAATGATATCATTGATCTTACCGAATATGAGACCCTATAACTAGTGACCCATGGCACCGCCAGACGTCAATTCATACTTAGGGCAATGGTTGGTTTGGTTTATAACCTAGGGTTTTCACATCTAACCTTAGTCATGCCATAATACATTAGACATGTATTTGATTATTGCTAGTCATAACATGCCACTTCTCTACCTATATGGTCCATATATCATAGGCTCGGTTTTTGCCAAAACATGTCACACTTGTCGTTGTCATCTTATTCACCACACTTTGTGGCAGCAACACAAAGTTAATCATGAACCAAACATGCCCTTGGTTGCATTCGACCTCCCATTTTTGATATTCTCTCTCAAGAAAGACACATATGGTCGGACATGCGTCGGAACATTTGCTCGCCGATCGGGCACCACCTCCATGCTAATGTGCTTGTTATTTCTGGACACTGCATTACTATACATAATCAACTAGTTTTGTGTGCGTATTGATTCTTCCCAAGTTTATTATTGTGTTAATTAGCACATCATATGACATACTATGCACCAATCTACGTTTGTGTAGGATTGGTACATATAAGTCAGTTCATTCATTTCCATCACTTCATCCATGTGATTCTCCTTCTAGTGGAGGCAACAACAATTGAATTGAATCACGTTTTCACTAGCTCGATCTTTTTGCTAGGTGATAGTATATAACGACCATCGAATTGAAGTGTGAGATTACATGTATGAATGTAGATTGTATTGAAATAATATTTTTATCTTTATTTGGGCTTGTTAATACTTAGTGTAGTGCACCCACTGCACCAACCTTGGATCTCGTTTCGTAAATAATAAGGACGCACTACCTTCAATCTTCACACTATATATATCCATCTAGTTGTATTGTGGTCTTCCTCCCATGACATCTCGCCTACACCATCTTTTAGATGCCAGACTTAAGAGGAAAAGGAAGCGGTGGCACTTAGGATCTAGGAATTACACACATGTAGCATGTTTGGAATAGGAGGCTTCCATGAATATGTTCATCCATGCAACAGTCAGCGTGGTGTAATTGACCTAACTACAACCATCATGAAAGGAGCCACAACTATACAGAGAGTTTCTCGTGGAGGTAGTGTCACGTCAGAAAGAGAACGGAGGATGCATGTTGAGAAGACTATAAGAAGACGTGCGCCTTGTCACTCCGTCTTCTCTACCACATTTTTTATTTGGTTGTATTTTTTCGTGGGATGATCTTTTTTGTGGGCCATTAATCTTTCTAGATCCCAAACTCCCAATCGACAAAGTTGTGTGCCAATGTGGATAGAAAACAAAGCCCACAATTAGGCCGACCAAAAAACATAATACATACAACCACTAGCAGGACATGCACTCCATGCCTATAAGATAAGCTATGCTCTTTTTGAACAACTGCAGGGTGTTCTCTACTTCCTTGTCACCTCACTTTTTTTTCGAGGCGGTTCTTGGGCGTGCACGTCTGACAAGATAGTGAACAATTTCCACATGCCCCTCTGCCTTTAGCCTATGTTATAATGATAGTTTACCCATGTCACCGCTGCAAGTTAATCAGTACTTAATTGCAACCGACCAACCTTTTGTTGATCTTCTCTCCCAAGAAAGATCAAGGTTGTGGCAAACATATATGGTCGGTACATTGCTAGTTGGCGAGCAACAAATATAATGGCGTGGGACAGGTACCACCTTCCATGTCTATGTTGTTGCACTTGTTATATTTTTAAGTCATTCATTCATTGCCAGTTGAGGGCGCTTGTGAATGCCCCTTCCCTCCTTGAAGGCACTTCCCACAACACTGGGTCGTGTCGTTGGAGTGGTAGCAGCAATGGTGGTTGTTGGAACGGCCGAATCTTTTAGGATGTTCGGTGGGTCGATAATGTGTGGGTCCTAGCAAAAGTTTGTGGTCGGTGGGGGTCGGTGTGCGTTGCTTCCATTCTTGGAGGTGTTTTGAAGACCTCGCTCTCAATCACTCCGGGTGGACATCATGTTAGGTGATGGTGTTCTATTTGGATCGACTTTATGGTTGTGTTTTTCTCCCTTGCTCGGTGTGGTATTTGGCCTAGTTTCCCTTATGAAGAGATACTTTGTATTTTTCAGATTTCCTATCTTATTAAATTAGTAGAGCCCCTGCATTGCATGAGTAAATCATTCATTTCAGCATACATGTGATTCTCCTTGTACCAGACAGATGAAACGACCACTGAAATGAATTGCATTTACACTTCAATCTTGTTACCCGAAAGATAGCACAATCATCGAATTGAAGCCTGAATTTAGATATGAATCTCTACTCCTAATGAAGCAGTTGGTGAATAGTCCGCGCAATTTATTTTCGCTGGTTTATTTTCGTCATCCTCCCACCTCCGTTTTATTTTCGTCATCCTCCCACCTCTATTAACTCGCTACCCTACTCCCCTCGCAAGCAACAGAACCAGACGAAAAAAAAATCTAAGAAGAAAAACCAGCGAAAAAAAGGGCACGACCCGCACGCACGCACGGTGCCCTCGAGCGACTATTTCCCGCACGCAAAAAAAAAAAAAAAACGCACCCACCACCTCCGCTCTCCTCCTAGGGCGACACCGGGGCGCCCCCGAACCCTAGCCGTCACAGACTTCCACCACAACCACGCCGCCGCCGCCGGCAGCCATCGCCGGTGGCCGTGAAGGCGGCTCCTCAAAGCAGGGACGCGTCTCCCGTCGAAATCCAAGTCTGTTTGCGCGAGCTTCTCCGCCCCTCGATCCGATCTTCACCTTCGCTCATGGTGGCCGTCAGTTGACCTCCCGCCGGCGACCAGCTTGATCTGCGGGGCACTCGGCTGCCCGCATGGCCCACCTCCTCCCCATCGCGGCACTCGTTGGCCGCCGTTGGGCCTGCTTGCGGCGCACAGATCGGGTCACGCGCGACGGCTACATCATCGCCGGATTTGTCCTTTCGTCCGACTGCGATCCCAACTCGAGCGCCCTCCTCCACCGCCCGCTTCCCCCACTCCCGCTTGACTCCATGGGGGGCGCCGGTGGCGACGCTCTGCCCGGAGTTCCGCGGATCTGCGTCTGCCAGCCGCGTTTGGCCTCCGTCCGCTGTGCTCTGCCGGCCCTGGCCCGCGTCGGGGTGGCCCTTGGCTCGTCACCAGGCTCAGCTAGCATGTGTGAGTGCGTGATCTCCACCGGTTGATGCTTCTATGAAGTCAGCGTGTGTGTGCTTGCTTGCTGCTTGCTGGGTGCCGATGGATGCTTGTTGCGTGTGCATGCCTATGTGTGGTGTTTGCTTGATCAAGCAACAACGATACATGTTGTTTTCTAATTTTGCCTGAATATGCAGGGAGCAACGTGCAGATTCAATAGGCCGTGAGAATTAGAACTAATAGTGAGCCTTCAAGTTTCTAAAGGCTGAGGGGTCATCGAGGAGCCGGTGCCGAGGTCCTAGAGGAGGCGCCGCCGCCTTCGTTGCGGACCTGCAGGTCGCCATCTGGACATCGCTGCCGAGGTCCGCCTTCGCCCTTTGCATGTTCATATATCCATTGGACGCCACACCAATTTTTCACAGTACGTATGTACATCTATTGGGCACTGATACATACATCCATTAATGTCTCCGGCTCCTGTCCTTGTGCTTCATGACCTTGGGCGGGACTGGCGCGGACATGGAGAACAGCGACAGGGCCAGGTTTGGTGCGATAGTCCTCGACCGGGTGCTCGCCGGCAATGACCGTGGCCTAGCAGCAGGATAGCATAAGCTCTCCCTTGTTCTTTTGTGCTTGAATCAGATTTGGTGGTTCTCAATTTTACACATTTATTGATCTTGGTCTTCTTTTTGGTTTCAGTATTAAATAGCCACAACACTTTCCTATTTTGTTTGAGTTTTCACGTGCTACTCTATTAGGAATAACAACTAAAAACAATGAACGTTTGATTTGATTTCCTTCCCAACACAAGCAACAAATATAATAAATGTCTCGCATCCTTGACTCCAGCAAAAAATTCATTGACTGACATAATGGATCTGTCTATTAATCAAGAGTGTATTACTAAACCTACAGATTGATTATTTTTAGTTATGCAGCATACAATATTCTCCCCAGTTCTGCTCGATTAGATTGTCAGTTCATGTACTCTGGTAAATCATTTTGGAAACTTTGATTATAAGAAACTAATTTGTGTTCCTGTGGGTTTATCTATGCTCGTTTGTCGTTGATGCGCCTATGTTACTGTAATTATTTAGTTCCTTCGCTTCTAGGATGATCTCAGGTTTAGTAGTGATATAAAAAAGCTGTACATTTCTGCGTTTCCTCTGCTATTGTGTTGTTTCATCACTTTCTGCTCCTTATGGGCTGCCACTCTTTGACACCCTTTTTGTGCTCAAACATTTTTCGATGTTCCTTGCAGGATCCAAATGAGCTTGGTTATGTACTAAATTATTGTTGAGGATCTCAGGTAATCGTTGCAGTTGAAGATTACGCCCCTGATCATCATTCTCATTTCAAACTTGCCATTCATCAGAGGTGATTTCTCTTGCCCCTTTGATCGGTTAATTCCGTTTGTTTGGTGGACTGATTCACCACTTGAGTGGATCACTGAGGACTTCTACAATGGGATGTGTTCTTCTTACATATGTAGGTTTTGGATGGGGTGCATTCATGCATTATATTGGAGCAAGGACCTACAGAGGAGGGGGATATCATGGGGAGGCGAACCTGGTAAAATAGGGGTGGAAAGTATACTATAGGTATGTTAGCTGTGGCAAGGAATTGGTGGATTGTTTTCCATTCAGTTGTGTTCAACACTGAAAAATAGTGTATCATTTTTTGTGCTTTCCAAATTAAAATAACAATCCGTATTTTTTTTGTCATTCACAAATTAAATTATCAGTGTAGAAGTCTATTTGAACATTCATTTCCTATCCTTCTATAAACTAGAAGGCCACGCTAGGTTTCTTAGTGTACTATTTGGAATGTTTGACCCTGAACTGGCCCTCTGTTCCAACTAACGAAAAAATGACCCTTTGTTGTGATTTTATTTTTTGTATGTAAAATGATATTTTTAAAATTTTGTATTTGGTCTGCCACTTGCCAGTGAATTAGGGCTGCATTTTAGATTAGAACCATGAAGTAACTATGATGTGCACCGCATGAACCAGAGTGAGTCCAATGAAAGACGGGCATTTGATCATGTTCTATATATCGTTTCGTTCGTTTCGTCATTCCATCCCTCCCTGAACTGACCTTACCCACAACTCTTACCTTTTCATTTCATTTTATCAAGGAAAGACTGTGGGGTTTGTGTATCCTTATCCAGGACATTGTGAAGGCTTCTGATGCAGTTTACAAGAAGCAATTGGTGAGCTAATTCAGAGGTTAGGCAACGCTTGTCATGATTTTTTATTTCTGAAGCCACATTAGCAAGCATCATAAATATAACTAACTGTTTGTTGGCTTCCGTAATTGCCTACATCAATGTAATCTTCCACACTGAAAACACTCATTTGAGATTTGCAAGAAGCCTGCATACTACTTACTGTTTGTGAAATTGCTGAAAATAATTGGTCTATTTAATCCATGAGAAATAGGAAGATTCTCTAAGCTACATGAGTTGCTCTGCGGCATTTCATATCGGCAGTGTGCTACTTGCTATACTGGCTAAGCTTAATTTTCTTCTTCCTGTGAACATGTAGATAAGTGAAATGATAATAAGAAGGTTAAATAATGTTGTTCAATCTTTCCGTCAAGCAACCAGTTTGGCCCCAAATGCCTAGACCATGATACTACATGATACTAATCAGTATCATCCTGAAACCTGAATCTCAAAGATTCCTTCATTGATAGACAATTAGGGTTAATTCCACACCGATAAACGCCCCAGCATAGGCGATAGTCCCCCCGCGTCGCCTCCCCGAGCGAGGCGACCGGGGGTTCCTCTCTGCGGCCCCCAGTGTCCTCCCTCCCCTAACCCTCCTCCCGCCGCCGCCGACGTGCGCCACCGGGCCATGCCTGCGTGGTGTCGGCGGAGGCGGCCTCGTCCTTCCCCGCGTGCGGTGCCCTGGCTTGGGTGAGGGTGTCCCGCAGCGGTGCTCCTTGGTCTGCAGAGGTTCCGGCGACGGCGGCTGCTCTGGCGGCACGGCTCCGGGTGGCCAGGGGGCAGCGGGCACTTGGCAACAACCTGGCACGGTGGATGGTGGCGGTGCCCTCCCGGCCCAGGTCTGGGCCCTTTTGGGCCCCATTTTGGTCTGGGCCGCCCTGGCTCGATCTCGCCTGCGGCGGCTCCGGCGGGGGTAGAGGAGGTGCGGCTTTTGCAGGGGGTTGTGGCGACGGCGGCGTGCCTACTGCAACGCGGAGACGAGCGTTTCACAAGCCCCTTTTGGGCTCGGACGGGCCTCGAGGGCCCGATGTGCTCCTCTCGCCGCGTCCGGTCGGTGACCGCCTATGGCGGTGGAGGTTGTCTCCTCTTGCGTGGCTAGTGTCGCTGCCGCTCCTCGTTCCCGGCTGCTCCCCCTCAGCCTCGGCGGTCTTGCTTCGTTGACCATGGTGAGGCGGCGCTGATGTTGGCAAGACCGTGGTGGCGCATGTTGGTGGACGGCATCAGTGGTGGAGCGCATCAGACCATTCGGGGATGTGGGTGTTTGGTGGACGGGAGAAATCCCTGCCGGCTTGTCGGCACCGACGCGGTGACGCCCGTGGGCGCCATTGTTCCTTCCTGAAGGGCGTCGGGTATTCCCCTTCCCCACGCCCCTCCGCGTACAAGGGGAAACCCTAGGACTTGTCCGGGCAGCAGCGTCGTTGTTGTCGTGTTCCTTCTTGAAGGTGTTGCTTGGTATGCGGAGGTTCAAGGTGCTAGGAGCGAGGTGGTAAATCTCCGATGGGCACAGCGGTTGCAGGTCATCATCGTTTTTGTCGATCCAACGCTGTCGACATTATTTTCTCTCTTCTTTCCCTTTTGTTTCTTTTGGGCGTGCTTGTGCTGTTTGCCCCAGCATTGGACTCTTGGTTGTATCGGGTTGTTGCTATATCTATATAGCGGGGCGAAAGCCTATTTCATAAGATTCCTTCATGAATTCAGGACTTGGCAAACCAGTCCCATTACAAGGTTCCATAACACATGCTGGATTTGTATGTCAAGATATCTGAAGGGCAAAAACTTAGTACATTTATTCTGTTTTTTTAACAAATCTCCCTCTTGGAATGAGCTACAACTACTAACCAGTTATTCTTCTCATATCTGTAAGAACACATTTCTATATATGGCTTCTATTAGGGCGACTTGATTGACTACCGGCGAATTACCTTCAAGATGATTAAAGGAATGCGAAGATGGGCCTTCTTGAGTTTTGACCACGCCTAATAATACTTCTGAATTATGGCTACTCTCCATGCAGTTTGGTCCGGTTATTTCGCCAACTAGCCCGCTACTATGTGCTGGAAGTTATATTGTTACTTACTAGCAAAAGAGCCCGTGCGTTGCAACGGGAGAAAAAAATACCTGACACCCTAGCCCAATAAATTTAATTAGTGACGTTACAATAATTTGTATACCAGAAAAGATGTAATCAAAAGGATAATTTATAAACTACTATTGATCTTCAAAAAAAGAATAATTTATAAGTCGGATGTGAAACATATTTTTTGAGTTCGCCGTGTGTGCCATAACCCCCTCCCAGTTGACGTGTGGGGCGAAACAGGATGCAAGAAAGATGCATTGTTGTCGCACTCTCTCTACTCTTCATTCCTCCTCTCTGCTCCCTATCACACCAACGTCATCAATGACAACCAGATTTGAGGTATATGTTGGTGGTCAGCAAGTACCAACAGTGGCGAGCCAGGAAAACTTAATCGGGGGCCAACTAATGTTAAATCATGTTGAGGAGGGCCAAAGTCAACAAAATCACCGTAAAACACAATGTTAGCAGCAGGCAATCACTCATGTAGTGGAAAAATCTACATGTTGGCCTCGGCCGGGCCCCTGCTGGCACCCCCTGCCTCCACTGAGTACCCATTTGCCCCAAATATCTTCTCTCTTAAAAAAGTATTTCTTTCCAATGTTTCACTCATTTTTAATTAGTCTATCTAATAATGTATTTGTAAGGTATGGTTGGCATGAATATTAAATTATGATAGTAACAACAGACAACAAGAAGTTATTATAATTGGTGCTCATCCGAAAAACAGTGCTAGCGCGCATAGCATCCAGCCATGGTTTTGTAGGTTTTATGTTTCATTTTGAAAAAATTACCACCCTTGAATGAAATGAGTGAATTTTGGAATTTTTTCGGAAGATCTCAGGCGAAATGGACAATCCAAAATTTGAAATTTTGGACAAAACAATGGGTGAAATATGAACAAAAACTATCAAAATTGTACAAATATTTTGAATCCTGCAGCAATGAAATAAAGCAGAATCACACTGAATAACACCGATCCCTTGATTGATATACGCCCACGAATAGGTCAAAACAATACAAAATAGCGCAGTACTTACTACTCGTCATGGTCTGATTAGTACTACATCCTAGACACACGCATGTGCACCAGCCGCTCGGATGGGCACGTCTGCATCCAGCAGCTTCCAGTCCACAGTTGATTAATAAAAAGGAAAAAAAGCAACAGGCACCTAATCCCCACCAATGTCACCGCCCACTGCGTGCCTTCTTAGGGCATCTCCAGCCGTGCCCCCAAGAAGGCCTCCCCAGGCGATTTTTTCGCGCCGGCGCCGAAAAAACGTCCCAGTCGTGCCCCAAGACGCCGAAAATCGCCGGTTCGGGCCTTTTTTCCGCCCGGTGGTCACAGGCCGAACCCGGCGCGCTGGGGAGCCGTTGGGGGCTCCGGCGCTAGCGAAAAGCGCGCCTGGCCCACGCCGACAGGGGAAAAGTCAAGTTTTCCTTCCCCGACTCGCCTCGCACCCCCCGCGCCCTCGGCCACCACTAGCTGTATCCCGGCGACGGTCGCCGGCCTACTCCGCCTAGATAGCCATTCCCCGCCTGAAAATAGCAGCGCTTCGCCGCGGCAACCCCTCCCCGCAACACTAGGCGGTGTCGGCCGCCGTTTTCGGCCGCGGAGGCGCGGTTTAACGGCGGGTACACGCCCACGAGCGCAAGGTGTTCGGCGTTTTGACTGACTCGGCGATGGACTCCGATGAGGAGGAAGAGCTCGCCGCGCTACTGGAGGAGGAAGCCGCGGCCGACGTCCAGGAAGAAGAGCTCTGATGGTGCTCGCCGCCCTCGCCCAGCTGCTGGCGAGCAATGAAAAGCCGCGTCGAGGTGGCTCGGCGCCGGGGCGGGTGAAAGCAAAGAACCGACATCGTCTGCAAGGCTACTGCATGCTCTACTCCGACTACTTCGCCGATGCTCCACTTCATGGCGAGAGAACATTTCGGCGCCGTTATCGGATGAGCCGAAAGCTCTTCCTCAGGATTGTGAATTCCATCCGGGAGTTCGACAACTACTTCAAGTGCAAGATGGATTGCACTGGCGCTCTTGGATTCACCTCCATCCAGAAGTGCACGACGGCGATGAGGATGCTTGCATATGGAGCTCCCAGTGATTCACTCGACGACTATGGGCGCATGGCCGAGTCCACCAGCATAGAGTGTTTCTACAAGTTCTGTCGGGCAGTGGTGGCAGTGTTTGGGCCACAATACTTGAGAGCACCCAATGCGGAAGACACTGCTCGGATCCTAGCCCAGAATGTAGCAAGAGGATTTCCTGGGATGCTTGGAAGCATCGACTGCATGCATTGGAAATGGAAGAACTGCCCATTTGGTTGGCAGGGGATGTACAAAGGCGCCAAAGGCGGTTGCAGTGTGGTGCTTGAGGCGGTAGCCACACAGGACCTCTGGATTTGGCACTCCTTCTTTGGTAATGCCAGGAACTCACAATGACATCAACGTGTTACAGTGCTCTCCTGTTTTTGCCAAGCTCGTTGAGGGTCATTCTCCTCCGGTGAACTTCGAGATCAATGGGCACCAATACAACAAGGGGTACTATCTAGCTGACGGCATCTATCCGCGATGGTCGACATTTGTGAAGACGATCTCAAACCCTATGCCAGGAGGCAAGAACGCCTGGTTTGCGAAGGTTCAAGAGGCTTGCAGGAAGGATGTCGAGCGGGCATTTGGTGTGCTCCAATCTCGATTCGCTGTTGTTCTGTACCCCGCTCAGACCTGGTCGAAAGATCAAATGTGGGAGATCATGACTTGCTGTGTCATCTTGCACAACATGATCATCGAGAGCGAGCAAGAAGACCCAGTGTTTGACACTGAACCATACTACAGGCAGGGTCCTCTAGCCGAAGTTGATCACCAGCTACCGGCAACTTGGACTGCCTATCTCAGTATGCGTCAAGAGATCCGAGACCCACAGGTGCATCATCAACTGCAGAAAGATCTGATTGAGCACCTATGGAGGCTCAAGGGGGATGCCGCGTGATGAAATATGAGTTTTTATTTGTTGAACTAAATAATTTGTTGAACTATTTGTTGTTGTACTATTTTGTCGAAGTATTTGATTTTTCTGTGATGAAATATGTGATAAGGAATAATTATGTTGATAAATGAACGCCGAGAAAGGACGAAACCACGCCGAATATGGGCCTATTCTCGCCCATATGGGCCGTTTATTCGCCGAAATTGGGCTGCCAAGTGGGCCAATTTCGGCGCCTGGGGGCGAGGTGGGGCGGCGACTGGGCGAAAAACCGCCCCCAGCGCCGAGTGTCTCGCCGGCTCACCCCCAGGGGGCGATTTTTGTGCGTCCTGGGGGGCCAACGGCTGGAGATGCCCTTATCCACAACGCGTCGCCATTCCTCATCACCCAAGCGTCGTTCTGCCTCCATCTTCCTCCTGCTGCCTGACCACCCATCGTTGCTCATCCTCTTCTCCATCCACCTCACCACCTAAGTGTTGCTCTCCTGTTCTTGGCCGCGGTGGCTGGCCAGAGCCACATCCCAGCTGACAGCATCAGTGTGCTTTCTGGCTACGGTTAGGGCGGCAGTGGCCTGCTCGTCGGCGCACTGGGGCCGAGGCGGAGGCCCCTCCCGTGCAGTGGTGGTGGTGAAGCCCCTCCTCCCGGAGGGTGGCTGGGGCAACCGGGGTTGTGGGGCAGATGTGCAATTGGCTCGGTTGCGCCAGATCTGGCGGCCGGCCAGCACGCGCGGGGGCGGTCTGGTGGTGCTGCACTTCTGCCGGTGGCCACGGATGTGGGAGTGCCGAAGCTACCTCGAGTGAAAGCCCCTGGGCCCCAGTTTTCTCTTCCATGAGCTGGTCTCTGTACCACGAATCAATATGGGCATCAATTTTCTCTATATCTTCAGTTCGGCTCTCTCTCTCTCCTTTAGGATTATTATCTCAAATGGCAATTGAGCTGAGATCTTTCTTTCTATTATATTAGGCTTGTCACCCATGGTGCTTTTCTTTGGATTCATGCGCCTCTCCTCTCTGCTCATTTTCGATTGGTGACACATATAATACATGCGGCAGGTCGCTTTCTTTATTTCTCTAGGGTAAACATGAACATCTCATCCTCTTTTTGTTGGCTTGTTGATCTTGTAATGCATGAATGTATCTAAGTTGGTTGCATTTGATGTAATAAAGCAGAGTGGGACTATTAATTGGCAGGCATAAGACTTGGTTCGTAAGGCAGGGATAGCTCGTGAGGAGTTGGGGTGCGCTGGGGAGAGGAGGTGCTGAAGCGGAACAGTGATGCCGGTTGATGCGATCGTCGGCGTCCGCCGGACAGCGCGGCAGTGGATTGAGGGTGGCTGGGTCACGAGCCTCCTGGCGGCTGGGATCTGGAGGCGAGGGAGAGAGGAGAGTCCGTCCTCATGTATGTTCATGTTTTTTTACAATCCAGGGCGAAACCTTTTCTCACTTTAAAAAAGGAGTGTGGGTTGAATTACCTAAAAGATAAGGGCTTTTTTGCAAAACTGTCACAAACGACGGACAACCGAAACTCAATTCTTTTTATTATTAGGTAAAGAATAGAGGCTACCCATCCTAAACTTCTTCTTTTTGACTGTCTTGTCAGATTAGTACATCCAATGGAACCTGACATTAATAATATATTCCCTACAACGACAATGTGCTTTATATGAAAAGGGTTGAATATAATTACCAAAGTTTGATGGACGTTACGTGGCATGCCAGTCATGCATATGGAGAGCGCAAATGCAAATGTTCGTATTGTATTGACGATGCTCCCTTTTGAAATTAACATGCTTTGCCAATTATGTTGGACATGATGTATTCGCTTATTATTTGTCAGCCTATAGGTTTTATATGAGTGAAAACTAAATATCACAGTTCTCAGGCTGTTCTTGCCAACCCCTCCATATCAACTAGGTATGCAATGCATTATACTCCCTCCGTTCCTAAATATTTATCTTTTTAGAGATTTCAACAAATGACTACATACGGAGCAAAATAAGTGAATCTACACTCTAAACTATGTGTATATACATCCGTATGTGGTAGTCCATTTGAAATCTCTAAAAAGACAAATATTTAGAAACTGAGGGAGTATAAGATTATTTTTGTTGTTTTTCCTTGTTTGTATTTTTAATTATGGTTATTACTCTCTGGAATAATCAACAGTTTAATCTGTACTATTAATGGGGAGCATGTAGGTCGTTTTGTTTCGGTGAGGGTGAGGCGCAGCCTCGCGAATGAGTGGAGAGGACAGTGTGCTCTGGTCCTCCTCCAAGCCCGCCGACGACTTGTCGATTTATTGCTCTTCCCTTACAAGGTATGATATTCTTCTTCCCTTCGTGTGTGTCCTCTTGCAAACATGCAGTTCTTGATTTGGTTGATGAAAGTAGTCTAGGATTTGACTAATTCTCTTCGAAAATGGATTATATTAGTTTGATTAGGTAAATATCTTCTCTGACAAGATCAGATCAATTTCCCCACCCTGTGATTTTTGTTTGATTTCTTGAATTTAGCCAAGCGCCTTTGCCACGTGCCCCTAATTCCATCATTCTTTTTGTCACAGCTTGGTCAGAAGTTGAAATTCCTTTCGGCATAGATCCCAGCACCTTTGTAATACTTGAATTTGTCCTTGCATCTTCAATAAATCAAGCACTGGATCCACTAAATCCATTCAAGAGTTAAAATACTTGTTTTTATATTTTTCAGTGAGATTTCTTAGCTGCTCGATCGCCTGATTTTATGTACTTTTTTTCAATAATATGAAACAATCTTTTTTATAACTTATTATAATCATGATTGGGAGTATCTGCCCCTGCGTATGTACTCTTAGTGATCCTGTAGGGTTGGGATGTTACATTGTGTATGTCTTTTGCTGCAGTAGTTCCTAATGGTAACATGTATGGTTCCAAATGCCTAATTTCATATGTAACAGTTTTCCACACAGTTGTGTAATGCAATCAAGTTTCTGGTTGCAGCATCTTGGAACATTAATGTTAAGGAACAAAATCCTCCATGTTTTGTCTTTAATTAATGGATAATAACAATGGAAATGCTCCGTTAGACGACCCATCATTTGATAGATAGCACCTGCATAAAAAGGCGTCCAGGTGTTATCTAGAATCCTAGATAGAAACTTCATAAAAAGGCGTTCAGATGTTTCCTATCGTTTGTAATGGAGTGCATGATAAAGTTGTTATATATTTTTAAACCACTTCCTTTTATTTTGTGTATCAGGTGAGTTAGTCTACGTCGTTGAATTGCATTTTTTATTATCTAAATATACATTGCAAGTAAAGTAAAGTTCAATTTTCTACACATATGAAATTTGACATGTATTATGTTATATATGCGCCAAGTAAATTTTTTAAAAGCCCGTGGCAACGCATGGGCGTTCTACTAGTTTTCATAGTCCTCGAATATAGTATGGTCTTGGTTTAGGATTTTATAAATATTTAATGCACAACCACCACACCAACCTCCAATCTCGTTTTGTAAATATTAGGGACGTACTACATTTGGTCACAGATCGATATATACCTATCACATTGCCATGTGATCTTCCTATCACTACTTGGAAATACCTTATAGGTAGAACCTTAACAACAACATGGGGTTTATGCCCAGCGCTACAGGCAAGTCTATAGCAGTAGCACGGGAATGCAACACAGCAATGGCATGTGGTTCTCTTGAAGAGACAGTACCCTTGAAGAGACAGTACTTTATCGATTCAACCATGTGGTTCTCTTTATATCATATGGGATGCAATGACCATCAAACTGAAAAGCATTTACACTTCGTTTTTTTGCTACTAAAAAATAATCGACAGCAACCACGAAATTGAAGCGTGAAGTTTTATTGTACTAAAATATAGTATGATCTTTATTTGGGATCTTTAAATATTCATGACGTGCAGCGGCCACACCAACCTCCAACCATTGTGTAAATACCAGGGATGTGTTATGTTCAATTTTAGCTCGATATATATATCCATCTAGCTGTCGCATGGTCTTCTTTCTACGGCCTTCCACCTAAGCCATCTCTCGGATGTCCATAATTAAGAGGGAGAAGATGAAGAAATGACACTTAGGATCTTGGAGTTACACACAGCGTGTTGGGAATAGTAGGTATCCAGGAATATGTTCCCTGAAGCTCAAAAACTATGTGAGCCGCTCCATCATTCGGATGATGATAACATTATCATGATGGATCCTGAACTCGAGCCCCATGAACTTATACTTCTGGTTCTTCTTTAACTCATCCAGTGCCTCAAGGAACTTGTTATCCATCCCTTGCATCAGTAAGCTTTCGATCCTCATCGTCCTTCAAGGCATCAAAGCCTTCTTGATCTTCATCTTTAGACCAGGCAATATATCTTTTGGTCCGGATGACCACGACCTCAGCGCTGCCTCCACCATACTGGGAGAGCAATCGAAAAGGTGTGACAAGTCCCGGGAGCATCGACCTCCCTCCCCCGAGTGAATAGCAAAAAACTACCACATTACGGGCTATTGTTTCGAAAAACTACCGCTTTTTTTAATTTTTCAAAAAACTACCACAAAATTGGCTGGCTGTTCCAAAAAACCCAAGTGGCCGAACGGTTAAGTTTTAACTGGGGTTATGACATGTGTGGCCCGCCCGTCAGGGTTTTGTCGGCCACAGTGCTCACGACGCGCGGGTGACGGCCGTTAGGGCGCACGGGCCGTCCCGACCAGGTCAAAACGGATCCGGCCCGCCCTCACTCTGTCTTCCCCCTCTCTGTCTCCCTCTCTCTCGTGCGCGCCTCCCTCTCCGATGGCGGCGGCGGTGGCAAAACTAGGCGATGGCGGCCATTCAACGGGTGGAGGTGGAAGGGGGGATGGAGGCGGTGAGTTCTCAGAGGTTGATAACTGGCTGGGGAGCGGTAGCTTCGCAACCCAGCCGGCGGCGCCGCCGCCGCCGCAGCGGACACCACAGGCTGCATCTCTGATGCAGGCTCCTACGCCACAGGCTACACCGCCGTCGCCTGGTGATTGCCAGTTCTCGCTTGAGTACAGAGCAGCGAGGTCTCTTGCTAGCGCTGTGCAGGCAGATCCGGCCAACTCCCAGCACTGGGCCTCTGCATTTGGAGGGGTGGAGTAAGTTTTTTCCTCTTATGAGCTCCTTCAACAGTTTCTGCATTTCTGCTTGTTCATTTCAAACAACATAGCATAATTTAGTTAGTTTTTTGACCAAACCCTAGGTTGATGCTGCTGTGATTCATCTTAGAACATGAACATGCACTGAATACTGTACTTTATAGTTAGTGTGCACTGAATTTTTGTAGCAAAAAACACTTAGTTAGTTGGGCTTTTCAAATAACATATTATGTAATGCAGGCTGGATGATGAAATTTGGGAGGTTAGGCTGCATTTCCAGGGCAGAGATAATATGGAAAGGAGGTTTTCTGTTTCAGACATCACATTTCTAAACTTGATAGCACTTACTGAGACTGAAGGCTATGGGTCAGATGACTACATGTACTGGGTAAAAGAACAAGGGATTGGACATGAAGGTTTATTTCTTCTGGACAGTCAAGATGCAGTTGAAGAAATGATAGACCACTCAGATTTAACAGTGCTCAATATCATTGTTTCCAAGGCAAATGAAGATAGAGATGTTGAATGTAACAGGGCTCACAATGTTTGTGAAGAACAAATTCCAATAGGCAGTCCAGTGGGGGGTCCTGGTTTTGTGTTAAGTCTGTCACAAGATGGAGTGGTCCACCCTCTTGAAGTTAATTTGAACACACAACAAAGCTGTAACTTGAACATTTCAGAAGCTCATGGTGCAGATGATGATGGACAGGCTGCTGGTGAAGAGGATGATGATATTGACAAATCATCCTTAGACTTTGAGATTGATAGGGGTGACTATAGAGGGATAAAGATGTCTTACAAGGCTTGGAAGAGAGGTGAAGAAAATATTGGAAATGAAGAAGAAAGAGATGTTGTAGAAGACAGGCCACAGTTTGAAGGTGACAGTGATGTTTCAGAGTTTTGGCAGGAGGAGAAAGAGGCTGAAGTGGAGAGGAAATAGTTGTGGAAAAATGCAGGCCTGAGAAACTCAAGCCTGTGAGAAGAGCAGCAGCAAATCCAGGTCCAACTTCCAGAGCTCACAGTCAGCCAGAGATCCCAAAGTTTCAAGATTTTGTACCTGAAGCTGATGAGTATTGCTTCCCTGGTGATGTGGGCATTTCTGGCTCAGATGGGGAGACTCCAAGACTACCTTCTGGAAGGAAGAGAAGATTGAAGAAGAAGAAAGAGAGGAAATGGTATGACCCAAAGGTACCTGATGCACATGAGCAGCTGTGCAAGGACCTTTGCTTCACCAATGTGTATGAGTTTAGAAAGGCATTGAGAAATTTTCATGTTAGGACTTTGAGAAACTTTCAGTACCATAGGAATGAACCATCAAGGGTTATTGTTTGGTGCCCAGAGAGGAAGAATGGATGTGATTTTTTCATGACTGCATCCAAAGTAGCCCATGAAGATACATTCACAATCAAGAAGTGCCACATGGATCATAGTTGTGGAGCTTGTGGAGAGAGTACAAAGGTTACTGCTGAATGGGTTGCAGAAGCTGTGGAGGACACAGTTAGATCAAATGTAAAGGCTGATGTAGAGACAGTTCTCAAACATACTAAGAAGAAGTTTGGGGTGCATGTACCTAGGAGTTTGGCATATAGGGCAAGACTGATGGCTGTTGATGTTGTGCAAGGTGATCATAGAAAACAGTATCTGAGGTTGAGGGACTACCTACAATGTGTGCTTGACACAAACCCTGGAAGCAGGTGCATAGTGACAATTTTTGAGGATCCATTGAACCCAGCCCCCACACCAAGGTTCAAGTACATGTTCTATTGCCTGCAGGCATCAAAAGATGGATTTCTTGCTGGTTGTAGGCCTTTCATAGGTACAAATCAGTGATTTAATCATGTTAGAAATGTAATCAAGTTATTCAATTTTGCCCTAACTATCTCTGTTTATGCAGGACTTGATGGTTGCTTCATCAAGTTATCCACAGGCCAGCAGATATTGGCAGCAACTGGGAGAGATGGAAACAACAATGTGTTCCCAATTGCTTTTGGGGTGGTTGACAAAGAGGATGGGCCTAGCTGGACCTGGTTTTTAAACCAACTTAGAATCTGCATTGGCACCAGCAACCAGTTTGGGAACTACACCATCATGTCTGACAGGCAGAAGGTATTTTCTCTGACTCTGTATTATTCTTATGCACATAGCAATGCTGCTATAGTTATCTCATTACTACCTTATGTACTCAAACAACAGGGCCTTCTTAAAGCAATTAATGAAGTATTTCCTCAATCCCCACAAAGATATTGCCTAAGACACATATATGCCAACTTCTAGTCGGCTAGCTTTAGAGCAGAAGAACTTAAGAAATGGGTTGACAAAGCTAGCTATTCCTTCACTGAACATGGTCACAAAGAAGGAATGGCAGGTTTGAAAGCAGCATGTGAACCAGCCTACATGTGGTTGAATGGCATCCCTAAGGAGTGTTGGGATAGATATGCAATGGATCATGTGTGCAAGACTGACTTGGTAGTGAACAACCTTAGTGAGGTTTTCAACAAAATGATTCTAGATGTTAGGTCAAAACCAATTAAGACCATGTTTGAAGGGTTGAGGACCAAACTAATGGTTAAGTACCAGGGCATCGGAGAGAAAACAGAGAGTTGTAGGTGGGAAATAACCCCACATTACATGGAGAAGCTTGAGGAGAGCAAGAAGTGGGCTAAATACTGTGAAGCAAACATGGCTGGTCCCAACATTTGGCAAGTAACTAGTGGAGAGAACACATATTGTGTGAAGCTTGATGTAGGGAGTTGCTCTTGCAGGAGGTGGGACATGACTGGATCACCTTGCCACCGTGCAATATCTGCAATGCAGAAGATAAAAGTTCACCCAGAAGATTATGTGCATCCATTCTTTAAGAAGCCAATGTATAAGGCTGCATACCAGCACATCATCTACCCTGTCCCTGGTCCTGAATTCTGGCCCAACACCAACACACCAGACATAGAACCACCAGTTTTTAGGGAGAAGAAAGGCAAGAAGCAGACAGCTAGGAGAAAGGATGAATTTGAGGTGCCAGCTCCAAAGGATACATCAAGGATGGGCACAATAACATGCAGTAACTGTGGTCTGCATGGCCACAGGTGGACAATGTGTGGAGATAGACTTAAGGCCAAGTTTATGACAAGGAAAAACAACCACCAGGTAACTAAGCCAATTCCACAAGGAAAATCTGCTATTTGTTTTTAATGCATACAACTTGTGAGTTGCAACTTGTTTTTAATTTTAGGAAAACAAGGCATCCTACCCAGCAACTTCAGCACCAACCAGGCCACCTCCAGCTAGGGCCACATCATCAGGTCCAGCTCCAGCTCCAGCACCATCATCAGGTCCAGCTCCAGCTTCAGGACCAGTTAGGAAACCAGCAACAGCTTCAACTAGGGCAAACACATCTGCTTCAACAAGGGCAACCACATCTACTGCAGTTTCAACATGTGGATCAAGAAAGAGAAAGAACCCAGCACCTGCTTCAGCACCAGCCAAGAACACTAGGTCAAGTGCATCATCTCCAGCAAACAACACCAGATCATCAAGAGCTGCAAGAGGTTTCAATGCTCCAAGGGCAGCATCAACATCAGGTCAAGCTGATGTTGGTTCTAAGAGGAAGAGGAAGGCCCCAAGCAAATTTGCTTTGTATTTCACAGCCAGTGGCAACCATTGAATGTGTTGCACTCAACTCTGCTTTATGCACCAAACTAATTGTTAGGCATGCTTGCTATCTGTGTTATGCCTTGAACTCTGCTTGTTAGGCACTCAACTCTGTTTTCATTTGAACAATTAAGTTATGTGGTCTATGTTTGAACTGCTTGAAACAATTATGTTATGTTATGTAGATCAAGTGATTTATTTTGTTGATAATTGATTGATATGATTAGGTCAATTTGGTCACTTTGGGGGGCTACTTGTCCACCAACCCCAAAGTGGCCAAATTTAGCCACTTTGGGTGGCTACTTGTCGAGCAACCCCAAAAGTGGCTACTTGTCGACCAACCCCAAAGGTGCCAAATGTGGACACTTTGGGTGGCTAGTTGTCGACCAACCCCAAAAGTGGCTTTGGACACTTTGGGGGGCTACTTGTCGACCAACACCAAAAGTGGCTAGTTGTCGACCAACCCCAAAAGTGGCTTTGGCCACTTTGGGGGGCTACTTGTCGAGCAACACCAAAAGTGGCTAGTTGTCGACCAACCCCAAAGTGCCCACATTTGGCCACTTTGGGGGGCTACTTGTCGACCGACACCAAAAGTGGCTAGTTGTCGACCAACCCCAAAGTGCCCACATTTGGCCACTTTGGGGGGCTACTTGTCGACCAACCCTGAAGTGGCTATCTAGGACCAAAACCTAACATATCAAAGCTAAAACATCAAGATTTGCCCATCTAGGCACCAAACCCTAAGAGAGATCAAACCTAAAAGATTCACTCATAAATTGCATCATAGACAGATTGATTCATCACATAGATAGATAATTCAACATTTTCACCAGCTTCATACATTGCATTGCATCATAGACAACTTGATTCATCACATACATAGCTCATTCAACATTGTTCTTACACCAACTTCAAACATCACATAGATAGAAAGACAGATCTAGGAACACAGAAACATAACAACAGCATCATGGGTACAGAATCCTAGTCCACCTCTGCCTAGTGACCTGAAAGGGATGGAAATTTTCCCTCCTCCTTGCCCAGTAGATGATATCATCATCACTAGGGTTGGAACCAGGGGGGAATGCTTCCAGGAACTGCTCTATGTCCTTGCGGTTGCGTGCTGCAAGGATCATCTCAGCAAGTTGCCTTCTCGCCCTCCTGCTTGCATCTTGGCGCCTGGCTTGCCTGGGAACCTCTTCTTCTACATCTATGACCTCTCCAGGATCCATCTCTCCCTTGGATTCTAGGGTTTCTTTGGCGGTTGGGGGGTTGAGAAGGGTGGGGATGGGGGATTGACTGCGATTTCACTCTAGGGGTGGGCTTTATAGACTACTAATGGTTGGTGGTAGGTAGGTGGAGTAATAAAACAGCCCAGTCTAGGCCCACAATGTGTACATCATGGTTTTAGGCCCAAAAATATACTAGTTCAGCATTGCTACTTTCAGGAAAACAACTTAAGAAATAAAACAGTTCTTTACTGCATTACTTAAGATAGATAGGTTCTTAACAGTACAATAACATAAGCCAGACTTAGCAAAGGTTCTCCACCACTCTAGTTACCATAACTTAAACAGTTCATATAGGACTGCACAAAATATACTCCTACCATCATCTTGCAAGGCCTGTTATATGTGTAGGCCACCTTACTTACTTAACCACCATTGTCCAAATCTTCAAGCCTCCAGTATGGCCTTGATTTTCTCAAGCTTTTCCTTGCTCCCATGGCCAACATTCAGCAGATCAGCAACTTCTTTCTCAATCTCTGTCTTCTCTTGTGCAAGAAGATCCCTGTCCACCTTTATCTCTTTCATTGCCTTCCTGGTGTTGTGAATTATGTCTGCCTGGGCCTGAAGGATACACCTCTGTTCTTTTGCTAGCCTTAGCTTCTCCATCTTCATCTCTAGCTCTAGCTCTTCCTTCTGCTTCTCAAATTTCTCAGCATCCATTGCTTTTTGGTAGTCAATCTTGCCAACACCATCCTGCCAGTCAAACATCTTGCTCACATCATCAACCATTTTATGATACTCAGTGCAGAGATGATCATAGTCCTTCTTCAACTTGGCAACCTCATCCTCATATGCATGCTTGTCTTGAATCCTTCCAAGGTTTTGCTCATGGAACATTTCCCACAACTTGATGAGGCAGTTCTTAAGTACATCAGGCCAGGCAGGATCAACCCACTGAACTACACCACAATTCACACCTCCCTGTAGTTTGATCAGAGAACACATACTTCAGAAAATGCATAAATTCAGTTCTAACTTCAATTCAAAAAGAGGAGGACATGTAACCATAAATTCAGTACTAAATTAGGTTCAAATAGAGTTAATGTACAAATTCAGTAACCACTGGGCATAACTGAATCCACTAGGCATAACTGAATCCACCCAGCATACTCAATTACTCACCTGAACAGGGCATCCATAGAACCTCCTCCCAGTGTTAGCACCTTCAAACGCAACACACTTCCTAGGCTTCATATGGTGCAGAGTACACTTGGAAACTTCCTCCATGGGAGCACCACACCAGAGTGCCTCAGGGATGGTGTCAGGTGTGTCCTACATGCAGTAAAAGGTAGATCAGAACCAATGCATCAACTAGTTCAACTTGAGCCAAGCTTTGCCTTGCTCAAGTTCAGATCAGAAATCACAGTGCCATCCATACCCTAGATCAAAACTAACAGATAACCAAACCAAACGAATCCATCCATACAAATATACAACTCATCAACCCTCATTCCCAAATCGATTCAACCCTAACCCTAACCCTAGATAATGACAGAGAGGAGGAGGATGAGGCTTACAAAGTACTCCATGTCCATCAGGTTGCCCCCCATGCTGTCGTCGGAGCTCTCATCCCCATCATTCCAAGAAGGCATCCTGGCCGGTGACGAGGAACTCAGGTGGTCGGCGACGATGGAGAGCTCGGCCAGGGGAAACAGAGCGAGGGGGGAGAGTGAGAGTGAGTGAGCGCGAGGGAGACAGAGTGAGGGTGGGATCCGTTTTGACCTGGTCGGGACGGCCCGTGCGCCCTAACGGCCGTCACCCGCGCGTCGTGAGCACTGTGGCCGACAAAACCCTGACGGGCGGGCCACACATGTCATAACCCCAGTTAAACTTAACCGTTCGGCCACTTGGGTTTTTTGGAACAGCCAGCCAATTTTGTGGTAGTTTTTTAAAAAATTAAAAAAAACGGTAGTTTTTCGGAACGATAGCCCGTAATGTGATAGTTTTTTGCTATTCACTCCCCTCCCCCTATCCTATCTGTTGAGTCCCGCTGAGATTCATGCTCTAGTTTGTTGTATCGCAGACTATTTGCAGAGGCAGCATGCTTATCCAGCCACTTGAACAGCTGACACCGCTTGCAGCACTAGGCGTGCAGGTCTCTGTGAGCCTGTCGAAAGAGACAAGTGATAGGCAGGTCACTGTACCAAGTCTGATGTGAAGGGAGAGAGGAGAAAAGACAGGAGAGAGAGAGAGTGTGTCACTTTTTTGTGTTTCTTTCAAACGTGTCCGAGGGAGAGAGGTTGTGAGGAAATAAGAAAAGTGAGAGAGCAGTTTTAAGAGAGAGAAAGCTGTTCGTGTTAGATTTTTATGTTCATTTTTTTTCGTTTTGACCTTCGTGGTACTGTGCACTGACACATCTGAAAATGTAAAGCTTTATACTCAGCGTTTTGCCCACATGAATTATTAAATGGAGTCTTGGTCAACTCTGTTTTTTGCAATGGTCCAGATCTCTTGAGAAAAATTGAAATGACCCGAATGGTGTGATAGTGGGGTGTCTGTACAGTGTACACCCGGGAGTCAAAAAGCCAGTCTCGGTGAGCAATTTCTTGCCGGCATCCGTTCTGACACCTTGCCTCCCCTCCTCGACCAGCCGCTGGCACCGGAGACGCTCCAGCCACACACTACCCCTCCTCATGGAACTACTAGCCGCCTCGTCGACAAACCTGCAGCGTTGCTCAACACCATAGAGCGGGAGCGAGGGGTGTTACGGAAGAAATGGGGGATCTCGGACAACATCAACAGCTAGGCCTCCTACTAAGCGATGATGCAACACTTCCTCAACCTCTTTATGGACCCCGTTTTTGGTGAAGAAATAGAGGCGGTTAAGGCCCTATTCGGTTCCTTTAAGTTGTCCAAGATCAAAGTTGTGCCCTCCAGGCGACCGGCGGCAGTCACTGGCTGCGCGACGGTCCAGTTGTAGCATGATATTGATGTCTCTGACTTTAACTGCACCAAGGGCACATCCATCGTCTTCCACAATGATGATGTGCCATCCATGGAGTTGTATCTATACTTCTACTCTGCACTAGCCATGTTTTCCCTGTTCTTTCCCTACTGTCGTCAGTTCACCGTTCTATTATCTTATCTTCAGTGGCAACAACTTTCAGTTACTCCCCCGCCAAACATACTCCACTACCGAGTTATTTTGGTTCCCATCGGTTGAACACAACTGCATTGTCTTCAACTAGGATGTTCGGGGATTGAACAAACCCGCTCGTTGTCTAATCGTTAGAGATATAGCTTCCAAAAACCATGCCTATGTTGCCTACTTACATGAAACAAAATTTATCTTTGTTGATCGCCCTCTGATCGTAGAGCTTCTTGGCCCCTCTTTGCCGATTCTTTCTGCTATCTGCCAGCGATGGGAAATAGAAGTGGCATCGTCTTAGCCCTGCTGACCACTATAATGTCCTACACTAGCATGTCCAACACTATTTTATCAGCTAACGTTTTGAGGAATGCCTGTGTCGCGTCTTGGAGCATATAACTGCAGTTTATGTGCTGGAGGAAGACGGTGACAAATTTGCTTCCATTTAAGAACTCGAAGATTTATGCTTGAGAGTGCAACCATTCTAGATTTTTTTTTTGAAACTATGATGATTTTTATAGCAAATTCGGAAACTATACGCCCTAATGCATAAAAATCAAAAGTATCACCCCGTCGGCCTCATGTTGGCCGAAAAGGGACTTTTTGGCCTAAGGTTGGCCGAAGAGGGACTTTTCGGCCAACCGTTGGCCAAAAAGGACTTTTCGGCCAACACTTGCAACTTAACAGAAGACTAAAACATATGATTTTGACATATTATTTTAAAGAAGACTAAAACATATGATTTTCTTTATGATTTGTAACTTAACAGAAACTAAAAGAATATGTCAAAATCATAAAGAAGACAATTTAAAGCAATTAAAATTAAAAGAAATAGCACAAAACCTATAAAACACTAAAACATAACTGTTTTCGTAAAAACCTAATTTTAAATAATCCTTAAATTCACCAATTAATTACTACAGATAAACAAAGTCACAAAGAACTAGTAGCAAAAAGAATCATCTAAAAAATACTCCTAGCTCAAATTATAGGCAATCTAGTGATTTGAGAAAATTCATGAAAATTCAAATTCAAACTTTCAAATCTAGTCAAACTTGATATCTACAGAAACTTCATAAAATTTCTAATCTAATGCAAAAAGAATCAAATTAAAATATTTAAAATCCTAATTGATATGAATTTTCTAAAACAGGAGAGCAAGTGTTGGCTGAAGAGGGACTCTTTGGCCAATGGTTGGCCGAAAAGTCCTTTTTGGCCAATGGTTGGCCGAAAAGTCCTTTTTGGCCAATGGTTGGCCGAAAAGTCCCTCTTCGGCCAACCTTAGGCCGAAAAGTCCCTTTTCGGCCAACAGGAGGCCGACGGGGTGATACTTTTGATTTTTATGCATTTGGGTGTATAGTTTCCGAATTTACTATAAAAATCATCATAGTTTCAAAAAAAAAAAAATCACCATTCTAGCTTCTATTGGGCAAGTTCAACCTGATTTGCAAGGCTGATGACAAGAGCAATGGCTCCATCAACCGCTGCTTGATGATGTGAGGCACATTGCCATGGAACCAGACCAAAATATTCCATGCCAGCAAGGCGCTTGCAAGCCATTCAACATGAGCCAGTAGTTTTGCAGTGGCTGAAGTGATTGGGGTGTGTGTGAATGGGTGGTGCTCGTGTGGCAGTTCAGCAACTGCGGAAGTGTGTACATACTCAATTAAGAAGAGGATTGTTCGTGTAGCAGTTCAACAATTGTGGGTGTCGCTGAACATACTCGGTTTGTTCAGTTCTGTGTATGTGGTTCTTCCCAAGTTTGTTGTTTTGTTAGTTGGCCTAGCATATACTGAGCGCTAGTCTACCTTCTGAAGAATCAATACTTCATCGCTTCAACCATGTGGTTCTTCTTATACCAGATGGGATGCAACAACCATCAAACTTTACTACTAAAGATAGTCTACAGCAACCATAGACTGAAGCGTGAATTTTTATTGTACTATAAGAAAGTATAATCTTGATCTGAGATCTTTAAATGTTCATGGTGTGTACCCGCCACACCAACCTCCAACCCCATTATTCTGTAAAATATAAGGATGTGATATCTTTAACTTTAGCTCAATACATAGATGTCTATATAGTTGACGTATGCTCTTATTCATGTAGCCTTCCGCGGTTCCTCCTACGCTATCTACCAAATGTCGAGAATTAGGAGGAAAAAGATGAAGCAATGACCCTTAGGATCTTGGAGCTACACACATGGCATCTTGGGAATAGTAGGCGTCCAGGAACATGTTCATTGATGCGGTATTATAATTGTTATGATTGACCTAATTACGGCCATTGCAAAAGGAACCACAACTAGACAGATAGTTGCTCGTGGAGGATGTAGTGTTTCTGGAGGACAGCGAGAGTTGCGTGTCAAGAAGACTTGAAGAACTCACGCGATCTGACTTTGGCCATGCGAATTTTCTTCATCCAGGAAGTTTT
Source organism: Triticum timopheevii (assembly GCA_963921465.1). NCBI lineage: Eukaryota > Viridiplantae > Streptophyta > Magnoliopsida > Poales > Poaceae > Triticum > Triticum timopheevii. The sequence continues at coordinate 589,407,070 of OY997266.1, forward strand.
CGGCTTGTTCACTGTATTTTTTCATGGGACGATCCCTGTTGTTTGTTCTTTTGTAGGCCTTTTATGTTTTAACCAATCACCGATGAAGTTACATGTCAATGTACAAACAAAACAAAGCCCATGTAAATTTAGGCAAATTAAAACAGAAAAATAAATAAATAATAAGACGTACCACCAATAGCAGAGCATGGACAACATACCCAATGATGGAGACAGGAAAGCGGAGCAGCATGCTACCTCACAAAAACCTTGTTTAGTGTGTGCGCCCATGCCAGAAACAACCTGGGAGAACCGCCCTCCCCGTCCCATTGCATTGGCATGCCTCCTCTATTCGGCACTTGGATGATTGAAGGGCTGAAAAACCAACCGCAAAACCATTTCTCGAAGAAGAAGGAAAAAAAACTACAAATTTGGCTATACCAACACAGAGCTACCGCCATGCGTCGAATGAGACCATCGAACCGAAGCATCAGAACTGTTTCAAGCATCATCTGTCAGCATGACAGATCATCAATCAGGATATATGAACCTCTTGATGAAGAACGAGTTTCTTGACCTAGCTATGTTTTTACCCAAATGAACGAACTGGAGCCCCATTCTGCAGATGCAACTCTCTATTGCTCAGTTCAACCATGACCTTCTGTGTACTCCTCGACCAGTAGACAGAATGGGAAAATACCAGCCAAACTGTACCCAACAGAGGACAGGGAAGCCTCTACAAATCTACAGCAACAACCCAAGAGCGCAAACAGTACATGAAAAATAAATCAATAGCTGAAAACACCTAACATCCAACCGGTGAAATGCTCAAATATTTCACTATGACTAGAGTCAGCACTGTTCCAATAAGAAAGCAGCCAAGCAAACTGAGATTCAATACAGTACCACAAGGTAGAAATCTTTTTTGGGGGCATCCGAAAATTAACTTCCACCATATATTATGACAGTGCATACAGGTAATTTTGAGTAGTTTCGGCTGCCCACGTGACCGGCACCGTCGAAACATAACAGAACAGGCTAGTCATAAATACAGAAGTCCTGAAAACCGAGCACGAGCAGTCACCACACAAGGTTCTCAGGCAGAATAATGATATGAGTAATAAAACTAGCTAAGAAAAGCACTGTAAGCGTCACTTACAGAGGAAATCCAGACATGTATAAAATATATTCGGATAAGAACAAAATTGTTGATTGACGTCATACAAGAATACATGCAGTACTTGTTTAACACTCCAGTATAGTCCACACATGTTTTACAGTTGTGATAGCTATCTTTCAGTACTTCAAACTAACATATAGAGAAGGCATCTGCTACCAAAAGTATCCGACTTCAGGTGGATCCATTCATCCACTACATACCATGTGAAGATCACATACCACAATAAATGAATCATGCAGTTAAATAGTAAAATGGTCCTACAAGAAACGAGATAATTCCAGTTTAGACTGCGAGATAAAAGGGTCCTACAAGAAACGAGATAATTCCAGTTTAAATGCAACTGCTTACTCAAAAGTCAAAACTCATCATGTCCTTCAGGCTTCTCAATTGTCACTTACAGCAGAGCTAGGTTATGCATTTGATAAAGTACACTAGGATAACCCAATGACAGAATTGTCAATTCGCGTCATACAAGATACATACTAGTTGTTTAACACTTCAGTATTGTCCTCACGTGCTCGAGTTTTGATGCTTCTATCTTTCAGTACTTAAAACTAGCATACAGAGAGGGCATCTGCTACCAAAGGTCTACTATTTTCAGGTCGATCCAGTCGTCTGCTACATACTTCAAAAACTATACAGCCTTAACAGTATTATCTGATTCCAGAAGAAATACCTTAACACATACATAGATCGTTTCAGTGTTGACCGGAGATAAACAGAAGCATCCAGTCCATATTGTTAAAAAAAACTGGACCCATACATCCAGTCCATACTAAGAGATATCCAGATGCAGAAGTTGCAACAAATGCAACACATTCTCAAAGAGAGACGAATTTAGATAAAAAGACAGCAATAATGGTTCAACTAAACGATCATAATATCCATGATTTAAGTAGCAGGGCGTTACAACTGCATAGGCTGCTAACTGCCATGAATATACACAAGTACACAAAGGCAAGTACAGTCACAAAGTTACTGCAATAGTAAGGACATAGTGCTCAAGCGCCAATAGAAACTATCAGAACTTCATAAATGTCTACCCCAGTCACTGCTGCCCAAATTGAAGACCTAACTCAAATATCATCAGAAACATGGACAATTATGAAGCTGTGGTATGCAGCAGCCAGGCTATTGAACTTCACATTCAGATCCAAGTTAACATAAAACACAGCTGACTAGACATTTAGTACCCATCCGCCAATGATTCTGAGAACAAGGGAACATGTGGATGAAAAAGAGTCTTGTCGCCACAGGCAGGCAATTCAGCTTTACACTCAGAGCCGAGTTGACATATAAAACGCAGCTGTCTAGAATCCATGTCATATGACATTAGTGTCTTGTCATGTCCACCGACTATAAAAATCAAACTGTGTTCTGGATGCATTGAAATAACACTATAATTATTCGCATACGATGAATACTTTGTTCCAAACAACTGCAAGTGGCTCACATTGTGCTGCAAAGTCCATTTTCCTGCTCTTAAGTCGTCAAGAACCCAGATTGATAATTCAGAACCATCAGAATCAGCAGGACTATTTGCAAAATACAACTGTCCCTGTGATGGAAATATGCCATTGATATCATCCGCATAGTACGGTGGCTTAGGAATATGAACAAGTGACCAATTATCTCCTTCCACATCAACAGCTACAATTAAATTATTATAGGCAGCCAAATTTAGGATCCCGTTTAAAAATGAGCCGGGTGAATTCTTGGGTATCGCAAATGGACCATGCTCAACTGTTTGATATTTCCACGCTCCAGCTTTGGACGAGTAAATTGCTAGTGTTTGGATGCGTCCATAGCACTCGCTTTGCTCGTCCTCAGCTATACCCCAGGCCTCCTCATCTATGAACTCAAATACATGGAAGTGGGAAGTAACGGCCGGGTCAAATCCGAGGCGAGCGACGCTCACCTTGCTGGACCAGTCGGTGGCAGGGAAGGACACCCATTTCTCAGTGGTGGGATTGCAAACAACATAATCCAATTCCAGGGGATCAGCAGCCTTCCAGCAGCGGCAGAGGAGGAGGCCATTGCAGGCGTCCAAGATGTCAAGGCTCTCGCAACTGGGCAGGAAAGACAGCGAAGGATCTACGAGAGGATAGCGTTGCCGTGACAGCAGATTGGTAAAATAACGAGCCTTCCTGGGGGAGCGGAATTGGTTGTAACCTTCGTAGAAGAAGCCGACGACGGACTGCGGCATCTTCTTTCGGTGGTCGCGGTGGGAGATGAGGTTCCGCCAACGCTTGGAGACACACTTGCAGCAGCATGTTGATTTGTAGGGCACGCGCGAGATGATGTCGACGAGGAGGTCGTCGGTGAGCTTGGCCGTCGGGTCGACCTCCTTCACGCCCTCCGTGTTCTTCTTCTGGGAGTCCGGCGCCATCGCCGCCCGTGGAGATGAGGAGCGGCCGATCTGCTCAGATTGGGGGCGGAGAGGTTAGGGATTCATCCCGGCGTTGAGAGAAGCCTGCGGAGAGAGAGGGCCTACCAGGCTCGTGGCGCGTGAACTGCGAAGGAAGGGGCGGCGAGAGCGTCGGCTGCAATCTGCGCCGGCGAACGAGGGTTTGGGTGTGCGCAGCCGCCAGATGCGGCGGAGGAGGTGGGATTTGGGAAGTGAAGTGGAGACGACGGGGAGGTTGGCCCGGGATCCGGCTTGCCTGCTCCCTCGCTATGCTCCCATCCGTGCTCCCACTCCATCCTACGGCTGTCCTTTTTTTTTTTTTTTCTAATCTAATCATCTCCCCCTCTGATTTTAAGGGGGTGGGACCGGGCCTTATTTTGTTCCAATTAAATCATGCCACGTATGTGGGAGCACGGATGGGAGCACGCTAGGGGAGCAGGCAAGTCTCGTCCGTTGGCCCGTGTTTGCCACCTCCTTTCCGTTTTGCTGGAACGGGCCGCGTGCAGTCAAAACGCACCACATGTGGCATTGCTAATCCTCAGAAGAAAAAAAAACATGTGGCATTGCTATCGTGTAGGAACACAAACCCACAAAACTATCATAGATTCAAAAAATAAAATCAAACATAGCCAAATACATTTCTACCCGAGCAAAAACAAAAGAAACATGTTGCGTTCTATGACGACCTATGTCATTATTAATTTAGATAATGACACTTGTCTTGGATTAACTCTTGACAACATTTTGTCTCGTCAAATAGTAATCCATGTCAAAGATTTGCAACAGCGAAATAGCTAGAGATGGTCATTTATATTACAATATCATGCCACACAATAGCTAGAGGGGTAGTTTTGTCCCTGACTCACTTTGATTCCCTGGGGAAGAAACCATCGCCTCTTGACGTCGGGAGCTTTCCGTGCGTCTTTCTCATGACGCTCGCGATACGCAAGCTTTAGCCGCCTCCACATCCTGTCTGCACCAAACAACGGCAGGGGAACAGCTGCACCCGTGGTCTACCTTCCCGTGGATTCCAGTTTGCCAAGAAAATCTCTCCCATGGTTTCCTGCCCCTGGATATTATCTCCACAATAACCAAACAAAGCCTTAGAGCATCTCCAGCCGTTCGGCGCCCCTGGGGACTGAAATAACGCCTCTTGGGGGCTAGCCAGCGCTATTTTCGCCGTGGGGGGTGGTTGGTCCCCAGACGCCATTTTTTGAAAAACAGTTCGGCTAAAATTTGAAGAAAATGACACAGGCCCACGGCGAATTTGGACGAAATTCAGGCGTTTTTCATTCATATTTGTACATAATTTAAAAGACATATAAAACCCTAAAAATATGCCGCCATCGCCAGTCCCGAGCCTTCTACAGCTGAGTAGCTTGTAGAAGGCGGTGTCATCGTCGCCGTCGTCGCCGTCCTAGACGTCGTCGTCCTTGCTACAACCCTGTCCTGGGTAACCGAGGCGGACAGGGTTTGACGACGCCGACGCCTCCTCGTCGCTGTTGTCGAGAATGACGACGCAGCCCTCGTCGCGGCTGTGGCGCCGAACGGCGATTTCCTCGAGGGCGCGGCGCTGGCGCTCCATCTCCTCCAGCACGTAGTCGTTTCGTGCCCACACTAGTGCAGAACCGGGCTTTAGCGCCGGTTCGTAAGGGCCTTTAGTGTCGGTTCTACAACCGGCATTAAAGACTGGAGACTAAAGCCGCCCCCACCCCCTTTTACTACCGGTTCGGCACGAACCCGTGCTAAAGTGCCACCACGTGGCACGGGCCAGGCCCGGGTGCTGGTAGACCATTAGTACCGGTTGGTAACACCAACCGGTACTAAATGTTTGGGGGGGGGGGGGTTGGTTTTATTTTCCATTTTTGTGTTTTCCATTTAATTCTTTTTTGTTTGTTGGTATTTTACAATACTACAAATTGTACACGTTATGCATATATATAAATAGATTTTTTCGTACATAGAACCGCATATATATAGGAGTAGGATTTTCTACAATAGCTTGCCACAGAACTAGTTAAGGTTTTCGACGGTGTATAAGTTCTCAAAAATTCTGAAAAAAATACCGAACCATCACACCTATAATATAACATGATCCAACGGAGAGATTGAAAAAATATGACTGCACGTGTCCTGGACAAAAAGAACAAAATTTTCAATATATATTAATCCTGTAGTGAGCTGAAATGCTTGTTTTTTTCACTGAGGACACATAAATGCATATTTTTACAATCACACCGTTGGATCATCTTATTATATTAGAGTGAGGCTCCCCCATTTATTTCATATTTTTTACTTACTTTTAAACCGTTAAATGTTTTGCAAGCCTTAACTAGTTCTGTGGCAAGCTATGATAGACACAGTTTTACCTATATATATAGGACTGCTAAAGTAAGCCTGAGCGTAAACTTGTTATTCTACGCGCTGCCACCCCGCTCGTGTCACCCCACCCGATCAAACTCTCTCCGCACACTAGCCAAAATAAACTACCCCATCCGTTTCGATAGTAAGTAGATTACGAGCAAATAGTTTTGGTAACGGTAAATCGGCGCAAGCACCCACCATCCAGATGTCATGGTAATCACACGTGGAAGTAATGGTAAACTTATCTAATTGCATTACTTTGCTAGATCGTCCTTTCCGATGGTAAATGGTTATATTTCTTATGGTAATGTGATGTGTAACATGCTATGTTTATTACGATGCTGCCTACACCACACAGTATGGTGATGTTTTAAATGTATAATAATAATAATATATTATAAAAATACTAGTAGAATGGTGCATCTCTGACATGCAACTAGTAACCAAATTCAACATGTTACTAGATTTCTCATGGTGGATTACGATTTGTCATTATGGACATGCATACAGAAAAGAGAAATGTTGGCAAGGCGTGAACTGGTGTGTGCAACTACTAACAGAATTTATTTTGTTACTATATTCCTCATACTTGATTACTATGTGCAATTAGGACGTACGAGGGCCGCACTAGCTAGTAACCAATTTTATTCTATTACAATATTCCTCATATTTGATTACTATGTGCAATCAGAAGACATATGTAAACCGCATGATAGGATGGTAACCAAATTAAATCGATTACTTTTTTCTTCAAATAGATTTACCCTCAATTTATTAGCGGGGAGAAAGCTAGTCCCGCAGAGCGACGCGCCTGCCTGATCAAGACCAGCGCGTAGGATTAGTTATTTTGCGCGCTCGCTTAGTTTAGCGCCACCGTGTGTGTGCTATATCATGGAATATCTCACAACCAACACCATTAATTATTCACACATACACATGTATATACATATACAATTTCTTCTACATGTTGCCTTGGTGCCTTCGGATCACGATGACAAGTGGGGCGGTAGCGGGTAATAGTATTCTCCTTCGGGATCTATGACCTGGTCGAGCAAAAATCCCGCTATTTCCTCTTGAAGTGCTAGTATGCGCTCCGCTGGTAGGAGCTGCTCCCGCACCTCTCTGAACTGTTAAGAAGGAGATCAATATGCATGTGTATTAGTTGTGTAATTAGATATCGATAATGATGTGAATAGTGTTCTAACAAACGTACCCAGTCCTATCTTTGAGATCTGCTACTTTCGGACGCCATCATGCGAATGTTCTCGCAAACGTAGAAAGCACACAGATCATTCCCCGGCGCCTGCTTCAGGGCCTTTACGAGAATGGAATTGAATCAAATAATGATTAATCAAGCATGATAATTAATTAATGGTATTGAAACAAGAATGAAAGAGATGGTAGCTAGCTAGCTAGCTAGTACTACTTAATTAATTACCTTTGATCGATACCAAAACAGCATTTTTGCTCATTTGCCTGGAGTCACCTTGATGAACTTTGCCCAAGCCCTGCCCGCCGGCAAAAAAAATTAATAAAGGGGTTATTAAATAGTTCATATCAGGAAATGACGAACTAAATAGGCCGAGATATAGTTAATAATTATTGAAATTACCTGTTGACTATCCCCTTCACGATGGTGTAGTCTTTTTCTTCTTTAAGTAGTGAGTCCGGTACTTCAACTGTTCCTTTGTCAACTTTAATGTCTAACAAGATCCAGTGGAAACTGCATGCGCACACTTTTGCATGTCTTAATTAAGTGGGCATGTGCATAACACTAATCAACTACCGTAAACCCTATACACTTAATTATTAACATCTAGCTAGCTAGTAAGCAAAAAACAGAATCTGTAGTACAAGACAGTGTGACTCACATGAAGTTGTAAGGAAGTAGTATATCTTCATTGGTATTGAGGCGCTTGAAGAACTCCAGCATGCTTTCCTCTAAACTTACCCGACAAGTTGGAAGCTTCCATGTGTACTCATTAATGGTATTTGGGTCAATGAATCCAATGTCATAGCATCTAGATTCTTTCATTTCATACATCTTCATCCTGCATATAATACCACAGAAAAGAATATATAGTGAGGGTAATTACATGTAATGATTGATCAAAATGATCACTACAGCTAGCTTCAGACTTAAATTACAGAAAGAAATCACTTACAAACAATAGCAACTGACGATAGATTTGTTGAGTGCGTCTTGATTGTATAACTGAAATAATTCTGAATACTCAACGGACAGAGCTTTCTCATGGAAGTAATGCTCCTCCTTGACATTCACCATGAGGGACTCTCGATTGAAAATCTTGGTAATGTTCATGTACCATTGATGCAATTCATACATTCTTGTTGGGAGGTTCTTGACCTTGTCTGGTTCGACCAAAGGTTGGCCCCGGACATATTTCCGTTTTATTTCCTCCTCTCTAAGCGGAGACATGGGCTCGATTTTGAGGAGTTGCCCAACAGAGATCTTGAGCATTTTAGCATGCATTATATGCTCCTCCGTTATTACCACATTACCCAGCTGGGGAACGTTAACGGTTTGCCCACAATAATATTGGGCGCGCGTACTCCTCTCATGTGTTGTTGGCACAACAAGCGGGGGGGGGGGGGGGGGGATCGATTGCGCCGCCTGTTCTCCCAGCTGGGAAACGGTTTTCCCGCATTTTTTGCCAGCTGCTTGTTGGCTAGAGCTCGAGCTCGCTTCCTTCTATAGTCGTGCTTGATGTGACTTCCTGATTTGGCGTTCATAGTCTGAGTCAACAGGATTGGGAGCTGGTGCTCTAGCCATACGACTGAAGTGGTCAATCTTTTCTTTAGGCACTTTCTCCCTTGGCGGAGGTGCCGGTTTCGGTCCAAAATGGGCGTCCACTTGGGCCTGCACTATGGCTGTGTTTTGCTCCTAGGTCATGTCGTAAGGCCTCTAAGGAAGAGGAGCGAGGCTTGGACCATATTTATATCACTTGTCTCCGCCTGTACTTCCTGTACTACCTCGACTCGTACTGCTACGCACCATAGCTGCGGCGTGTCTCTTCTCCGATTGCTGAGACGGCGGAGACGGCTGACGTGGCTGAGTTGGAGCAGGAGGAGTGGCCTGACGCTATGCCGGACTTGAAGCAGGAGGTTTGGCATGACATGGTGTCGGACTTGAAACCGTAGGAGTGGCCTGGCGCTGTGCCGGACTTGAAGCAGGAGTCTGCTCACACGTTCGGGGACTTGGAGGTGGTGGCGGACTTCGAGGAGGAGTCGGCTCACGCGTTCGTGGACTTGGAGGAGCGGGAGTCTGCTGACTCGATGGCGGACTTCAAGGAGGAGTCGGCAGACGACGCGGTGTCGGTGGACTTCGAAAGATGATGCAATCCTTCCTCCATAGGATGATACGATGTATGGCCTCTCCCAGTGTGCGCTCGTCTTCACCTCTAGGAATGTCAAGCTGTAGCCCCGAATATGGGTCCACCACTACATCAACCAAGACACGAGCATAGCCCTCTGGAATCGGGGTGCAATGGAAGGTTGCTTTGGGGGTAATTGTAAAAGCAACGCTGTCCGCCACCTTCATGGATATGTTCTTCATTTTGGAGTGTAGCTCACAGTTAGTGTTCTCTATGATCTCATCCACAGGGTATGTATCTAGCAGTGTGTCGCCCGGGGCAGAACCAACGCTGCTTCTTGGCGTGGATGGGACGGTGCTATCCAATGCTGGACGATCATCCGCTTGCTGCTGCCGCTGCTGAGACCCCCTTTCCTGGCTAAGTGAGTCGATCTGCTGCTACTGCTGCTGCTGGAATTTGAGTGCCAAGTCCGTGTGCCTTGCTTCTACGCCTTGAAGGCGTTCTGTGTCCTGCTTCCTCTGCTCCTCCTCCAGCTTCCTCTTCTTCTATTCCTCCATCTTCTTTCTTGCACGGGACCTGTAGTCGTCGTTCCATTCTGAAAAGCCCTCATACCAGGGAATAACGCCCTTGCCTCGTGTATGATATGGGATCCATGTATGAGAACAAAGTGTGGACTTTGGTGGAATTGCCCGATAATCGGCAAACCATATTGTATAAATGGATCTTCAAGAGGAAGATAGATGATGATAGTAGTGTTACTATCTACAAAGCTCGACTTGTCGCAAAAAGGTTTTCAACAAGTTCAAGGTGTTGACTACAATGAGATTTTCTCAACTATAGCGATGCTTAAGTCTGTCCGAATCATGTTAGCGATTGCCACATTTTATGAAATCTGGCAAATGGATGTCAAAACTGCATTCCTTAATGGTTTTCTTAAAGAAGAGTTGTATATGATGCAACCAGAAGATTTTGTCAATCCTAAAGATGCTAACAAAATGTGCAAGCTCCAGCGATCCATCTATGGACTGGTGCAAGCATCTCAGAGTTGGAATATACATTTTGATAAGTTGATCAAAGCATGCAGTTTTATACAGACTTGCGGTGAAGCCTGTATTTACAATAAAGTGAGTGGGAGCACTACCGCCTTTCTGATAAATATATGTGAGTAACATATTGTTGATCAGAAATGATGTAGAATTTTTCTGGAAAGCATAAAGGAGTATTTGAAAGGAGTTCCTTAAAAGAAATACCTCAGTAAAGCTACTTACATATTGAGCATCAAGATCTATTGATATAGATCAAGACGCTTGATAAGTTTTTCAATAAGTACATACCTTGTCAAGATATTGAAGTAGTTGAAAATGGAACAGTCAAAGAAAGAGTTGTTGGCTGTGTTGCAAAGGTGTGAAATTGAGTAAGAATCAAATCCCGACCACGGCAGAAAATAGAAAAGAGAATGAAAGTCATTCCCTATACCTCAGTCATAGGTTCTATAAAGTATGCTATGCTATGTACCAGACCTATTGTATACCTTGCTCTGAATTTGGCAAGGGAGTACAATAGTGATCTAGGAGTAGATCACTGGACATTGGTCAAGAATATCCTTAGTGATGACTAAGGAAATATTCCTCGATTATGGAGGTGATAAAAGAGCCCGTCATAAAAAGTTACATCAGTGCAGGCTTTCACACCGATACAGATGACTCTAAGTCTCAATCTTGATACATATTGAAAGTTGGAGCAATTAGCTAGAGTAGCTCCGTGCAGAGCATTGTAGACATAGAATATTTGCAAAATACAGATGGCTCTGAATGTGACAGACCCGTTGACTAAGCTTCTCTCACGAGCAAAACATGATCACACCTTAGTACTCTTTGGGTGTTAATCACATAGCGATGTGAACTAGATTATTGACTCTAGTAAACCCTTTGGGTGTTGATCACATGACGACGTGAACTATGGGTATTAATCACATACAAATGTGAATATTGGTGTTAAATCACATGGTGATGTGAACTAGATTATTGACTCTAGTGCAAGTGGGAGACTGAAGGAAATATGCCCTAGAGGCAATAATAAAGTTATTATTTATTTCCTTATTTCATGATAAATGTTTATTATTCATGCTAGAATTGTATTAACCGGAAACATAATACATGTGTGAATACATAGAAAACATAGTGTCACTAGTATGCCTCTACTTGACTAGTTCGTTGATCAAAGATGGTTGTGTTTCCTAGCCATAGACATGAGTTGTCATTTGATTAATGGGATGACATCATTAGGAGAATGATGTGATTGACTTGACCCATTCCGTTAGCTTAGCACTTGATCGTTTAGTATGTTGTTATTGCTTTCTTCATGACTTATACATGTTCCTATAACTATGAGATTATGCAACTCCCGTTTACCAGAGGAACACTTTGTGTGCTACCAAACGTCACAACGTAACTGGGTGATTATAAAGGAGCTCTACAGGTGTCTCCAAAGGTACATGTTGAATTGGCATATTTCGAGATTAGGTTTTGTCACTCCGATTGTCGGAGAGGTATCTCTGGGCCCTCTCGGTAATGCACATCACTTAAGCCTTGCAAGCATTGCAACTAATGAGTTAGTTGCGGGATGATGTATTACGGAACGAGTAAAGAGACTTGCCGGTAACGAGATTGAACTCGGTACTTAGATAACGACGATCGAATCTCGGGCAAGTAACATACCGATGACAAAGGGAACAACGTATGTTGTTATGCGGTTTGACCGATAAAGATCTTTGTAGAATATGTGGGAGCCAATATGAGCATCCAGGTTCCGCTATTGGTTATTAACCGGAGACATGTCTCGGTCATGTCTACATAGTTCTCGAACCCGTAGGGTCCGCACGCTTAACGTTTCGATGACAGTTATATTATGAGTTTATGTGTTTTGATGTAGCGAAGGAGTTCGGAGTCCCGGATGAGATCGGGGACATGACGAGGAGTCTCGAAATGGTTGAGACATAAAGATCGATATATTAGACGACTATATTCGGACATCGGAAAGGTTCCGAGTGATTCGGGTATTTTTCGGAGTACCGGAGAGTTACGGGAATTCGTAATTGGGCCTTAATGGGCCATACGGGAAAGGAGAGAAAGGCCCCAAAGGGTGGCCGCACCCCTCCCCATGGACTAGTTTGAATTGGACTAGGGAGGGGGGGTGCCCCCTTCCTTCCTTCTCCTTCTCCCTTCCCTTTCCTTCTCTCATACTCCTTCTACATGGAAGGGTTCCTAGTTCTACTAGGAAAGGGGGAATCCTACTCCCGGTGGGAGTAGGACTCCCCTAGGGCGCGCCATAGAGAGAGGGCCGGCCCTCCCCCTCCTCCACTCCTTTATATACGGGGAAGGGGCACCCCTTGGAGACACAACAATTGATATCTTGATCTCTTAGCCGTGTGCGGTGCCCCCCTCCACCATAGTATTTGATAATATTGTAGCGGTGCTTAGGCGAAGCCCTGCGACGGTAGAACATAAGGATCGTCACCACACCGTCGTGCTGACGGAACTCTTCCCCGACATTCTGCTGGATCGGAGTCCGGGGATCGTCATCGAGCTGAACGTGTGCTAGAACTTGGAGGTGCCGTAGTTACGGTGCTTGATCGGTCGGGCCATGAAGACGTATGACTACATCAGCCGCGTTGTTCTAATGCTTCCGCTTTCGGTCTACGAGGGTACGTGGACAACATTCTCCCCTTCATTGCTATGCATCACCATGATCTTGCGTGTGCGTAGGAATTTTTTTGAAATTACTACGTTCCCCTACAGAAATTACATGGACTGGGTCCGTAACTTGAGGATTATCCTCATTGTTGCACAGAAAAATTACGTCCTGGAAGCACCGCTAGGTGCCAGGCCTACTGCAGGAGCAACACCAGATGTTATGAACGTATGGCAAAGCAAAGCTGATGACTACTCGATAGTTCAGTGTGCCATGCTTTACGGCTTAGAACCGGGACTTCAACGATGTTTTGAACGTGATGGAGCATATGAGATGCCAGGAGTTGAAGTTAATATTTCAAGCAAATGCTCGGATTGAGAGATATGAAGTCTCCAATAAGTTCTACAGCTGCAAGATGGAAGAGAATAGTTCTGTCAGTGAGCATATACTCAAAATGTCTGGGTATAATAATCACTTGATTCAACTGGGAGTTAATCTTCCGGATGATAGCGTCATTGACAGAATTCTCCAATCACTGCCACCAAGCCACAAGAGCTTCGTGATGAACTATAATATGCAAGGGATGGATAAGATGATTCCCGAGCTCTTCGCAATGCTAAAGGCTGCGGAGGTAGAAATCAAAAAGGGGCATCAAGTGTTGATGGTCAACAAGACCACTAGTTTCAAGAAAAAGGGCAAAGGGAAGAAGAAGGGGAACTTCAAGAAGAACAGTAAGCAAGTTGCTGCTCAGGAGAAGAAACCCAAGTCTGGACCTAAGCCTGAAACTAAGTGCTTCTACTGCAAGCAGACTGGTCATTGGAAGCGGAACTACCCCAAGTATTTGGCGGATTTGAAGGATGGCAAGGTGAACAAAGGTATATGTGATATACATGTTATTGATGTGTACCTTACTAGAGCTCGCAGTAGCACCTGGGTATTTGATACTAGTTCTGTTGCTAATATTTGCAACTCGAAACAGGGACTACAGATTAAGCGAACACTGGCCAAGAACTAGGTGACGATGCGCGTGGGAAATGGTTCCAAAGTCGATGTGATCGCGGTCGGCACGCTACCTCTACATCTACCTTCGGGATTAGTTTTAGACCAAAATAATTGTTATTTGGTGCTAGCGTTGAGCATGAAAATTATATCTAGATCTTGTTTGATGCGAGAAGGTTATTCATTTAAATCAAAGAATAATGGTTGTTCTATTTATTGTAGTAATATCTTTTATGGTCATGCACCCTTGAAGAGTGGTCTATTTTTGATGAATCTCGATAGTAGTGATACACATATTCATAATGTTGAAGCCAAAAGATGCAGAGTTGATAATGATAGTGCAACTTATTTGTGGCACTGCCGTTTAGGTCATATCGTTGTAAAGCGCATGAAGAAATTCCATACTGATGGACTTTTGGAACCACTTGATTATGAATCACTTGGTACTTGCGAACCGTGCCTTATGGGCAAGATGACTAAAACGCTGTTCTCCTGTACTATGGAGAGAGCAACACATTTATTGGAAATCATACATACAGATGTATGTGGTCCAATGAATGTTGAGGCTCATGGCAGATATCGTTATTTTCTCACCTTCACAGATGATTTAAGCAGATATGGGTATATCTACTTAATGAAGCATAAGTCTGAAAGATTTGAAAAGTTCAAAGAATTTTAGAGTGAAGTTGAAAATCATCATAACAAGAAAATAAAGTTTCTACGATCTGATCGTGGAGGAGAATATTTGAGTTACGAGTTTGGTCTACATTTGAAACAATGCGGAATAGTTTCACAACTCACGCCACCAGGAACACCATGGAGTAATGGTGTGTCCGAACGTCGTAATCATACTTTACTAGATATGGTGCGATCTATGATGTCTCTTACTGATTTACCGCTATCGTTTTG